>JARWCS010074472.1:0-15594 GCA_034783895.1 Geukensia demissa | reverse complement strand
CCGCATTAAGAGAACTGCACATGTTTCTTAGCCTAGTATGAATTATATTTGTTTTTCTATCGCCATGATTGAAATAATCTGGCTTCATTGTGGTTACTGTAAAAGTATTAGAATTCCCGGATTGCAACTTTCGTTGATTTATTCTTCTGTATATGTTCGTTCGCGGATTCTATTTTTCGCGAATACTGCTTATTTCTATGAACATCTTGGTATATTTTGGCATTTCGCGTGAACATATTTTCGCAAATGTTTAAGACCCCGACGATAGCGAATATTACCACTTTACAGTAAGCGTTGTCATGCAAGTGTTCCGTTTTAAATCTTATCGCAAAGAAGTTATTCTGAATAATCATTCATAACGAAGTGTTTATAAGATGTGTTATCAGATATGAAAGAAAGTTGGCACTATCAAAATGCATATAAACAATTAATGTGTTACAAGCAAAAGAATGATTTTGTTGTTCTGTCGCCTTCAATTGTCCCTTATACGCCTACTGCACGTGTACTGTTTCAAGCGGACATTCCATATACCGATTGGGCATAACACACTCTTCTGACCACTTTGAATTATATATGGAAACTTATGAGAATATGGAATATTCGAATCATGAATAGACGATAATTTCAACATTGTTGACTTCCTCCATGATTAGCGATTTGACTAAACACCATATTTGTATAAAGGAAGACGAAAATAGTACAGCAGTTTCTGTGTTGTTTGTGTGTATTTTTATCCGAAGTCTTGAACACAAAGGTAATTTGGGTTTTCGTTTTTGCACTTATAATAGTAATGCCTAACCGCCTCGGTGGTGTAATGGTTAGCGAGCTCGCCTCGAGTGTGGATGGTCGTGGGTTCGATCTCCGGCCGGGTCAAACCAAAGACATTAAAATTGGTATTTGCTGCTTCCGCTAATCACGCATTATTAAGGAGTAAAAGCAAAGACTGGTCGGCCCAGGGTCAGAATAATGCGTCTGGGTAAAATGGCACTTCTGTTGCTTTCGTGAGCTAGCACGTAAAAAATTCGGCTCAGCGTGTCGGTCTAGTACAAAGCAGGGTTCATTCACCATCACTCTGACATCATTAATATGCTCGCTACCTGAATTCATATGCATGAAATATTTGGCACTGGACGTTAAGCATCATTCAATGAATGAATGAATTAATGAATGAATGAATTATGGTGATACCGATTATGGTTTTGCCAACGATATCTGAATTTATACATGTATATTATGTGGCTTTCGTGAAAATCACCAAAAATCTCATTTTGCAATGATGGAAAAAGCCCTCAAATAATACAGCGTTAGTGACCAAACTACGTATTTTTTTCCGAAGAGATCAAATGTCTTGGAGGTAGTCTTACTTTTACATTAACGCGTCTACCTGCATGCCTTTAGGCGTAACACCCCATGCCGTAATTAATTTATCTGATATAAGTTTCACAATTTAAAAACACGAGCCCAAAATTTAATGGGTGAAGTTGCTTTCATTTTTTCTATTGCTTATTTTCTATTCCAAAATGATGAATTGTTATTTATACTAACTATAGGACTGATATGTCATTACATATAAAAGACGGAAATATTCATATTTCTCTTTATTTGAAATATCCAACGAAAAAAATAAAATAAATTGTACATTTAATTTATTTTGATTGTTAAGGTCATTGTGGGCGTCTTGATTGACAATAAATATTTTGTTGTTGTCATAAACAATCTGTGTTAAGTACATCTATCGCAATCACACGAATTTCTCCTTAATTCCATCTCCTTTTGTTGTCAATTGCAACGCCTACATGGACTGTACTTTTGCATACCATCATGCCTTTGACAGAATTTTGAATCACTTCTGAATGGGCCTTCTGTACAAACTTAGAGCATGCTGTTTGTCAGTGACCAACTGACCAACAAATAGTACAAGGAAATCAAACGACTCTGAGAACACTTTCTAGTGATAGACAAGCCTTCATCAAAATCAATCATTTTTGCGACATAGAAGTAGAATAATACATGCACTAATACATCACTAGTGAAATCTGGTGTCATATCAAGCAAACTGAAGTCCTGACTATGCTTCGTGGACCAACGACCAACAGTCCACATAGAGCGGCATTGGCTCAAAGATGAAAATAAAAGTGTGAAGAATAAGAATTATAAACTTTGTCTTTTGTGTTTAGGGTCGAGTACGCCATTTTCTTGGAACAAAACCATGTGTGTAAACTCATGCCGTATACGTTACGGGATACAGTGATGTGTACTTGGGTACCCGCTTCCCAGATTCCCGATATGAAATTCACACAAAAATATTCGGAGAAAAATATCAACACGACGTCTGCTACTTTACTAGTAAAATGATCAATCATTATCAGAATAATCAATCGACATCAAATATCAAAGTCGATCCTAATCATGATTTTAATGTTTCAATTATTTTTTTAAATGTTGTACTCAAAGTGTGTGACTCCTCGATTTTGCAAAGTGTTTGAACACGTAACACGTAATGCAAACATTGCATCTTGTAAGAAAATTTAATGTCTTGATAAGATATGGGTTCTTTGGTATATTATTCTACTTATCTTTAATATATATTCTTTTCTACCATAGAAACGAAATAATCAACCTGTTAGCAGCATATCAAACGAAAATAACATGAAAACATAGCACACTGGTTCATGCAATAAATAACCTACTACCTGCAAGAAGAATGCAGGAAAAGAACAAAAGATGTATACGCACCGAATGTAATTTATTTCATCACATAGCGATGCTAAGTATGACAATAAGGAAGCCATGAAAAATAAACAAGATGCAGCTTTTTGTGTTAATTATCATAGGTGGCGCTGTTATTTACTGTTCCCCTGTCTAATTCCGTTTGATCTACCGAGCTTTTTAGATTACATATACTATGATGAATTACATGTATCAAACAGTTGGTTTTCTCATTTGATAATATAGCACACTCAAAGGATTATGGCTGCATGAATCATTTACTTTCATTTATAATAATACGTTTACTAATTATTAAAAACAGCGCATGTTTGAGTTAATCACAATTACATATGTTTTTAAGATTTATGCATTGCAGACGAGTGCATGTTTTGTTTGACTGACCAATGAAAACGAATAAGTTTGAACCCGAACGACAATACATAATACATGGTAAATTGCATTTTTTCTCTCCTCCCTGTCTTAATTACGCAAAATTGGATTCGTGTGTTGTATTTTAAATGTTGAAAACTGGATAATTTGAAATACAAGAAAGGCGCATCCTCTTAAAAGTGAATGAAGAAATAGGCAGATTAAATTATGATAAAAAAATATATCAGAGTCATACTGAATTGAAAACCATGTCCATATGTTCATCCATTCATCCGAAGATTGACCAAGATTGCCATGCTTATGATGTACAAGGCGCAAACTTTTGTGCAGACAGTTCATGATAAGTCATGATTCATGTTGTGGAACATATACATCTGTAGAATTGTTTCTATTACAAATTCGAAGCATCGAAGAAATATGAAAACCCATCTATACCATTAAATACACAGTTCTATTTTCAAATAAAATGTCACATTTCGGAGACTTTTATAAAAGTGATTTATTAATCCTTTGGTGTTTTACTCTAAAACTAACTCTTTTACAGACGTGTTGCGTTCATTTTTAAAATGGCCAACTTCATATTGGATTACCTTTTCGCAGGAGATTGGTATCATCTTTGAGTGCCTTTGAGAACAGGTCGATAGATAAGGCAAACTCGAGAACATGTCGATAGACACGGCAAACCCGATAACAAGTCGACAGACACGGTAAACCCGAGAACAAGTCGATAGGCACAACAAACCCGATAACAAGTTGATAGAAACGGCAAACCCGATAACAAGTAAATGTAAACGGCAAACCCGAGAACGATTCGATAGACACGGCAAACCCGAGAACAAGTCGATAGACACAACAAACCCGAAAACAAGTCGATAGAAACGGCAAACCCGAGAACAAGTCGATAGACACGGCTAACCCGAGAACAAGTCGATAGACACAACAAACCCGAGAACAAGTCGATAGACACGGCAAACCCGAGAACAAGTCGATAGACACGGCAAACCCGAAAACAAGTCGATAGAAACGGCAAACCCGAGAACAAGTCGATAGACACGACAAACCCGAGAACACGGCTTAGACTAAGCACAACACAAAAACTTAAAACCAAACATATATATGGACAGTGGTTCTATAGGGTAAGTAGTTTCTTTCCTTTTAAAAACACCCACACCGTGCCATATTCAATTCCAGAAAATTTCAGTTCGCAGTAACAAGAAATGAAAGACATTCTATACGATGTGATGCCCCAGTTATCTCTTCTGTTTGGACCTTTAATAGTACATTACGAATTATTTCTCCATTGTTGTTTTCGTACGTTGCATTTTATTATTAACAGATAATCTTGGTTATTTATCCTGATTTTAGAAAGAATAACAATTGACACAACAGTACTAATAGATAAAATAAAACACCAAATTGCATTTTTTTCAATTCTACAAAAAAGTACTATGATCATACTATGATAAATTTAGAAAATAGAAAAAGCAATAAATTAATAGCAATATATTGAATCTGTTATTTTACCGACGATAACTGATTAAACACGGCAAGAAATGAGATAAAATCATGGCAAACCATTTTTCACTATTTATATGTGTAGTTTATCAGTTTTTAGATATTTTTCTAAATTTATGCTATTGATAATTTTAATCGGAGGTTAGAACTTTAAGTACATTGACATTACATTTATATTTCAGTTTTTTCTCCTTACTGTTAACTTCATTGTATAAAAATAGGAGATGTGACACGATTGTCCATGAGACAGCCATCCACCAAATGACAGGACAGTAGAATGTATAGCTTTATTTCTGAATATGTTTGACTTCGTTGTCACCTTGTGACCAATGAGTTTCAGATCAAGAAAAAGAAACCGTTTGGCACAAACTCCGCAGTTCCGGAACACTGCTTTTTACTACAACGAGTGTAGGTAGAAATGTGCACGTGTATGGATCGAAATGGGTACTGTTTCTGAAGTATGCAATACATAAGCTAGATATACGACTAACTACAAAATGTATGCTATAAAAAGTAAGACAGGGTATTAAGGTGCGTTTACACGATCACACTCTTTTCGTCAAACTCGCTTATGTTCCTTCAGACTTTTGCTGTGCACCTGTTTTCAATTCCAGTATGACCGTGTAAAAACCTCATCCAACTTGTTTGACAACTCCATCAAATATTGGTTGAGAGTTGGGAAAGTTGTCCAACATGTTTGATGGGGTGTTTACACGATCAAACTAGGTTTGGAAACAGGTACACAGGTAAAGTTTGAAGAAAGTTTGATGAAAAAGTTTGATCGTGTAAACCCACCTTTAGAGTGGTCGTAACTTACATACATAATACAGGAAGTCTTGCAACTTTTTTTGAAACCTTTGCTGGGATTTTTTTCCGATTTACTGTAAATTGATTTTTTTAACATTCAGCGGTAACTCATTTAATGAAATTTAATTTAAAAAAACATCAAAATAATTTAATTAATTACTAAATTGTATTAGTTTTATAATAAAAAAAGTGTTATCATAGGAAACCACAAAATTATGTGTTTCACACATGAGTGGGTATAAAACAAGAACATGTAAAGCAGTTATGAGAATCTGAACCTCCTTTGTTAAAGTTGCAGGAAGAGTTGATTTAACAGACAATAGTGAGATGGATTTCTGGATGAACTTGAGGTGTACAGGAGACATGTTACAACAGGGAGATTTCTACATTGTATATGGCAACGGGGGATATAAGTATGTGGATGAAGCTGGCACTGTAAGGTATGACATTTTTTCACTAGATATATCTTCATCACTTTGACATGAGAAAATTTTTAAAACAAGAAGTAATTTAATGTGATGTACACAGCAATGTAGGATGGACACAGTTATCATCAAATTTGAAATGTTTTTGGCAAAAATGTGTATGTAATCCAATATTTACAGAAAAAAACTCATCAGTGGCTAATTTTTAGATGAAAACTTACAAAGTAGGGGTTGTTGTAGAATGTTCTATCCACTGTTAATTCAAATTTTATTATTGCGAATAATGCGATAAAAATAACAACTTTCATTATTGTTTATTTGAACTATATTTGCTTACAGGTCTTTTTTAAAATTGCATTTCAGGGGAAAGTTTCAAAATTCCAATAATAAATAAATGCAATAATTTGCCAAATATTAATAGGAAATTATTGAAATCTTGTTGTTGGTGGACTGAAATTAAAAGAATCTCTTAAACATTTATTTGTAGAACTGTCATTTAATGTGCATCTTTTGCCTTTGAACTTATTGCACCCAGTTACCAAAGACATATTTTGATATGATTTCAGGTATCGATATTACCTTCAGGGAGATTCCATTTTAATGAAGGACTACACACGGGACCGCTATAATCCTGACGGGGATGTGACATTGTCTTACTGGAAACGATTCTTTACACGGATGGAAACACACATCAAGCAGAATGGATGTTAATGTGTTCTAACAACAAACTGTTGTATTCAACCATCTTTTTGTGGAAGGGAATTTGTGAGAACATTTTTTTTAAACATTTGTATCAGATACTACCTTTTGGAGAAAATTATTTAACATCTGTTGCAAAATCTATGCCTGAAATGTCTTTTTTGTAGGGGAGATAATTTCAAAGTTTACTCATTTTTTAACTTTTCAGTATGTCTTCATGAAAAGAAGTCTTATTTGCTGATAATTTTTACTCAAACATATTTGGAAATATTAAAGATTTTTTTTGTATTTTTTATGCAATGCATTTAGAGTGCACTTTACAGCAGTATCATGAGATATTAATTTGATTCTGAAAAGACCAGATTATAGGGAAATAATTGTAATGCTTCTTGCCAAATTTAGTGGAGTTCCATCTGAATATTTTAACTAAGATTTATTGTGTGTTCCTTATTGTAAATATTTTTATTTGTGAGGTAAGTTTTTATTTTTGAACATATGTTGTGAATCTCTTTTGCTTGTGAGCCTATTACTGTCTTCAAACCTCACTTCATGGAATTGTTTCAGAAATTGAAAGTGTTTTATTTATTTTTAATCTTAATAAAATTTTGCAAAAAAGATGTATCTTGGCGAGTCTTAACAGAAACTTTTTTGTTTTTATATTCTTTTCAATGGTAAATAAACCTGGAGCAAAACAAACATCTCTATGGGACTTACAATGTAAAAGGGAGATAACTCTAGAGTAACATGTAACTTAACATGTGATTGCAAAATTTCTTTCTCACCTTACTGCAAGAATTTATACAAGTAAATGGTTGATATCAATTCATTTTGAAAATTAAGTATTTTGGAAGGCCAAGAAATTACAATGGGAAATTACCAACCCAAAAAAGTATGTATGTGCCTGAAAAGTATCTGCTGAGGGCAGTACTTGTAATTTGATATTTTATTGGACAAATCACTGGGTTCAAGTTCTTGACTAACAATGTTTGAAATATTTCTAAGATAAAGATTTAAAATTTCTAAAATATAAAAATAGGAGATGTGGCATGATTGTCCATGAGACAGCCATCCACCACATAGTCAAATTTAAACTCCTTCAAGTCCCATTATGGCCTTCAATTATGAACCAGAGTCCATATAACGGAAGCTGTAAAGGGCCCCTAAATACAAAATGTGAAACTATTCATAAAACAGGACAATCGACCTAATCTATTGAATTGTGGTGACCAAATGATAATAAATGACTCATTAAACAAAGACAAACACTGGACTACAGGTTCCTGGCTTGGGACAGGCACATCAGTATGCGGCGGGGTTAAACCGGTTGGTGAGCACTCAACCCTCCCCCTAACCTGGGACAGTGGTGTGACAAAGCAAAAGTCATTCCACAGAGTAAGGTTCAAACACCTGAGTTATCAGAACTTTCTTTCACCCATCTACAGTCATTTTAATGGATTAACCCAACAGGGATCCAGAAAGTGTTCTCTTGGCAACTGGACGTTGACCTGAAAATCATATGTATACTGTTATACCGTGTTTTGTTTAGTAACCAGTTTTGTTGCTTTCTGTATAGTTATTATTTTTACCATTGAAGAAAAAATGGTTATAAATACATTGTAATTCTACAGAAGATATATGTCGTGATTGTAATAGAGCTATTACTGTTGCCTGCATTGCAAGGATGACACATAAGGATCTGTATTTGTCATCCATATCGGATCATAATCTGCAACTCCACCTGACTCATTGGATTCAACCAAATTATATAGTTTTGTACCTCTTTTTTTGAATTTTGACCAGATTTATTTGTGGAGTTTCCTATATTTAAGCAAGGGTTTCAATATATCATATGGACAAATTCATCCACAACTCCTTATACATTCCTGGGTGGAATCCATCAAAACCTTGAACAGATTGTTCTTCAGCTAATGAAGTTGTGCCCTTTTTGATTGAGTTGAATTTTTTGTTTCCTGAATGTATACAATGGTTCCCATGTTAGCATTCATAACTTCAACCCAGAACTCCATTTACTTGTATATTCCTAAGCAGGATACAGTTCCAAGATTCTTTATAAGCAAATGAAGTTGTACACCCATTTTAAGTTTTCATCAAATGAATAATATTTTAAACTTACTTTTCAGAAAGGTTTATTTTGCACCTATTTCAAACTCTCAAAAGGGGAAAAGATGGTGGGTCCCTGTATTTGTTGTCATTACAAGGGTATCATTAAATGAAATTTTACCAAAATTTCACAGTTTTCAACTGGAAGTAAAATATTGCACACTTAGGCCTAGGAACACATTAAATACACACTTTATTGTCAATGAATTTAGTTTCCCTTCTAAAACCTGTATTTTTTCCTGTTTTATTTTTACAACTTAGCAGGTTTCAGCAAAGTTTTTAATTAAAATATAAAGAAGGTTTGAACTACTTGTTTTTGATAGTTTTAGTAGGCAGTCAAAGGTAAAAATTGTGATTGGGTCCAGTACAAAAGGGTCAACATAAAGGTTGGCAGCAGGCAGGATTAAACCAATCTGAACTCCCTAGAGACACGTTGGTCATTATTTTTAGTTAACGCTGATAAAAATTTCTAAAAATTGATTTTATTTAGTTTATTTTTGCAAAGAAAGCACTCTAAATTCTTTTCACATTTAATTACTTTAAATGATTTCCTGTGTTTTTTATACTTCAAAATATAAACATATTATACTTTAATTTACCAGTCACCAATTCTTCAACATATGAAAATATGCTCTTGTTTTTTTTATTTTGATCAAACGAATTCTATGGTTGAGGCAAGTGACACATGATTTATCTTAAGTTTGACTTGGATTATTTATATACCCAAATACCATTTTTTCTTGAAATCTTACAGTGTTGATTTAAGCAAGACAGAAAATCTGTTGGTTAATATATTGTTATTGTTGTAGAAATGTTCAAAGATTTGAAATAAATATTTACTGTTGTTAAATTTCTGAGCCATAGCAAACAACTGAATTATAGTGGAAAAGACTGCTATGCAATAAATTAATTAACAGGGCAATTGTAAAAAGAGTTGGTGAAGGATATTTTTTTAAACAGGGATTGGTCAATTTTAGCTTAGTTGGCTTATAATCTGATGAATGGGATCTGTCTTGATGACATCATTTAAATTCTTGTATTAAAAATATCAGCTCTTAACTTAAGTTGGATGGATGATAATTCCTGATTGAATTATCTAATTTTATCTAAGGGAAAGTCAATCTGATTTAAATCAGATCTTGGTTAATTGATTGATTGATTGATTGATTGAATGGTGCTTAACGTCCAGTGGCAAATATTTTTCATGCATATTCAGGACGAAAGCATGTTAATGATGAGTGATGATGAATGAACCCTGCTTTGTACTAGACCGACACGCTGAGACGGATTTTTAACATGCTAGCTCACAAAAGCAACAGTCCGCAGGAAGTCATGCCACTTTACCCAGACATTATTCTGACTCTGGGCCAATCAGTCTGTGCTCTTACTCCTTAATGCTGCGTGCTTAGCGGAGAAGCAGCAAATACAATTTTAATGTCTTTGGTTTGACCCCGTCGGGGATCGAACCCACGACCTCCCGCACTTGAGGCGAGCACGCTATCCATTACACCACAGAGGCAGTTAATCAGATCTTTGTAAAACTTCACTACATTCTCAAACTAAGATCTGACAATGTTCCATTCTACTTTCTGATGACCTTTCCAGGATCCTTGTGATTCGTCATATGACTTTCACTTCTAACATCTTGGAAGCAGAGATTTCATTGGCTAACATAAAAAATCATCAAAACAGAAAGTAAAATGAAGCATCATTAGATCTTGGTTTGGGAACAAAGTGAGAAATTTAATCCGATTGAGGGGATGTGACCAAATATCTGTTGTAACTGTTGTGTACTGTAAATAATCAATTATATAAAGTTAAACAAGCATTTATTAAAATCATCATTCTTTTATTAATCCCCAATCTAGGCTACAGGGGCACTAAGTTTTATCCCATCCATCAAAAGATTTTAAAGGGGGAGGGGGTTGAAAGTTATTAAGGCCCTACACAGATAATTAATGCTATCAGTTGGATGGTTTTGAAAATGGTTCAAAATATTCTCCAATTTTTAGCGTGATTAAGTGGTTGGTTAAATTTCTGCATTAGATTTCCCATGCAATACAAATAATCAATTTAAAACACTATTTCTAGCATGAGGAAATTTCTGAATTTTTGTCAGTGAGTTATGTACAAGGAAAGTCTCATTCATGACATGTTTCAAGATTTTTCTTTACTTAGAAGTCATTTTGCCTTTATTTGTTTACAGATGACCTCAATATAAAAATAGGAGTCGTGGCATGATTGTCCATGAGACAGCCACCCACCAAATGAAAGCAGTATTTAAACTTCTACAGGTCCCATTATGGCCTTCAACAATGAACCAGAGTCCATACCATAACGGAAGCTGTAAAAGGCCCCGAAACTAAACATAAAACACGAAAATCCACCAAATCTAATGCAAAAATGGTGAACATATAAAAAGAAAGGCTAATAAAACAACAACCGGGTTCCTGGCTTAGGACAGGCACATTGTGGCGGGGTTAAACCAGTTGGTGAGCTCAACCCTCCCCCTAACCTGGGACAGTGGTGTGACAAAACAATAAAAACAAAAAACACACTTTAAAAATCGGTTAAAATGGATTTAACACTTGAGATCGATACTGGAAAACAAAACAAATATAATTAAAACTAAATACAAGATAAAACAAAAGTATCGACCTCGAAAGTGTACTCGCAGTTGCTGTTGGCTAGTTAAAAACCCAAAAGCAACCGATCAGGAAACCAATTTTTCCTTCACTGCGTAGTCAATTTAAACACGTCTAATTGGATTTAGTGTTTAAATATCAAGTCATTGTTTCACAAGTTGTCCTTCTTACTGCCAATTTGTGTATCTCTTGTTTTTTCTTTTCTATCCAGACTATTTTTTTTCTTGTAAACTCCTTTTCAGGTAACAAATGTTTTGTATTTTTCCTTTGTTTGGGTTTTGATAACAATGTAATCCTTGGCAATACCATGTTCCAAACAATATGGTCCCCAAAAAACAATGTTTTATAGGAGAAACAGACTCTCCTGCTACAGGTCCATGTCAATTTTTTCTGAATCTTTACACCTTGCGACAGTCAAAAATTACCAAAATGTCGTTTTTTTGGCCCCCTGGGACTACAAAACCGTAAGCTGAGAGCAATGTTATACATCTGCCTCGCTTCCAAAAAGCATGGTTGGGAAGAATATGGCCCATTCTACTGTCTGTAGAGCCTGAGTATAGTTTCGGTTTCCATGGCAACCAAAATGACCAGTTTCACCTGTGGTCAGAGTTGGGCTCCACTACTCCTTGCCCTTTTCCCACTCCCCTTCTTGCTTACTGTTTTATATAGTTGCTACATAAATATTATTTCATCACTGCAACTCATTTGCATATAATTTGTGTAAGTGCGAATTTTTGTAGTTGCATAGTTATTTAGAGAACCAAAAGAATAACATGTACATTAAACTTTAATTTTTATCTAGTTATATCAGAGACATATAATACAAATTGTATTATATGTCTCTGGTTATATAAAGGAAGCTTATATACATGTAAGTTAAAAAGAAGACTCATATTCTGGCAAAGAACAAAATTGGATAAACTTCACAGAGCCAGAGAAGTTTTGGTGGAAAAATTACAATCAATCAGATTAGACAAGACAATTTGGACTACATTTGTGGTCAGTTGGTTGCAAGTTCTGCATCGAACGCTGGCATTTTGGACAGTCTCTAACCGAGGTGCTTCGCAAAGTGCAGGATGATTAACATGTAAGAAATGAGCAAATGAACATTTGGGTAAGCATGGACACGGTATTTTGCTGGAAGCAGTAATGTGCTGAACACAGTAATATGACTGGATCAGTGATCATTTTTGACCCCCATTATTCTGAACTGGGAATCCCAGTTCTGAACGATACTTTGTCTAGATCTCGGCGACTTTAAATCAAAGATATCTAATATTTGGTCTAGCTTGGATATGTTTTCAGATTCAACGAGCGGCCATTTACCTTTGACCAGGGAATATCCATATATAATGGTAATTTTTAAAAAGTTGCCTTAAGTTTTCCTCATCTACTATAAAGTATAGCTCGAGTGATTTTTGAAGTCTAGCTCTGTATTGGTGTGTTGTGTTGTATGGAAAAGTGAAATTCATTTGCCATCAATTTCCTTGCTGTGGACTTGAATTTGGTGGTGTTCGGAGTTAAACTAGTAAGCTCCGCCGGGCTTGCAGATTTCTTATCGGAACCCATCTGTAGTACCTAGCCTTCTCCTGATTCCTGAAATAGTTTGTGGAGTTGGAGCTTGTTCTGTTTCTGTTTACCGAGTAGTTTAACTTCGAAAAGGCAAATTAAAACTCTAGGCATAATCTTAAACTGGGGTGTACATAATACGACCGCTGCACATTGACGTTAGAGAGAAGAACAAATGAACATTTTTATAAGTGTAGACACAGTATTTTGCTTGACATGGTAATGTGCTGTACAAAGTAAAGTGCTGGACACAGTTACATGATTGCCATGATCGGTGATCATTTTGACTTTTTGTTGTATTTTCATAAGCAATAGTTTGCGAAAGCAGAGAGTCTTGGGAGCCTGTATTGCTTCTCTTGGTATACAGTTGCCAAGACAAAGTTTGACATTGAAACCATTCAATTTAACTTAGGTATCAATAAAGCAAGCAGTTTTAGACGACGATTTTTAAAATGAAAACTCCATAGAGTCCCAAAATAAACTAAGTTAGGGTTAGATTACCATCTCTGTTTGTATGTGGGACCATAAGGTACATGTATAATTCTGAAGCGGACCGACCTAGTGAGCATTCCATCAAAGTTTAGTTTCAACCGAGCAGTCGAGATTTGTAAATGAATTCCCATAAAATCATATGTTCAACTGGTTCTGCCGACGCAGCCATAATGGTTTGCAGATTAACTATCGCCGATACCTTTCTGAAAATGACCTATCCAGTGAACATTCCAGCAAAGTTAGTTCTAATTGAGCAATAAGTTCCAGGCGAGAAGGCTTTTTAATGAATGGTTTGGGGTCATTATATTAGCCACAATTCTGAAAGGTATGAACCTGGTAGTGATCATTCAACAAAAAATAGGTTCAAACTGAGCAAGAAGTTTCACACAAGAATATTTTTAATGAGTTTCCAATAGTGTCCTATGTTAAACTAAGTTTGGCCGAGGCCGCCATCTTGGTTGATGGGGGTGTCATTGGATAGGATTCTAAGGAGACACACATAGTGACCATTCCGCCAAAGTTTATTTTGATATTGAACACAGTATTTCAGGACAAGAAGATTTCTCAATGAATTTCCCATAGGGTCCTTTTTTAAACTATCTTTGTTTCTTTGTTGGTGAGCGGGGTCATTGGATACAGTTCAGAGAGGAATCCACCTAGTTAGTGACCATCACGCAAAATTTTGGTTTCAGTTAAGCAAGTAGTTCCAGACGAGAAGATTTTCAATGAATTTCTTATAGGGTTCTGTTATAAACTAAGTTCAGCTGTAGCAGCTATCTGGGTTGGCGGGTGTAGCCATTGAATACAATTCTAAGATGGAGCCCACCTAGTGACCATTCCACCAAAGTTTGGTTTCAATTGAGCAAGTAGTTGCAGACGAAAAGTTTTTTGAAAAAGAATTTCTCATAGGACACTGTGTTAACTTCGGTTTTATGCGGCCATCTAGGTTGACGGTCATGACGATACGACTCTGGGCAAAGATCAACTAAGAACCCTTAAACTTTCGCATCAATTGGCTCAGCAGTTTTTGAAGAGATTTTTTAATACAAACACCTTTTTTCTATTTTTATCAACGGCAGCCATGTTGGTTAGCCGAATAACTTTGAAAGGGGACCATTTCACAAAAATTTAGATTAGATAAGCCCAGTGGTTTTAAAGAAGATTAAATCGTTAAATGCTACAGGAAATGCTTTCAATAACCTCTGTTCCATTTTCCATACGGAATCATAAAAAAAACTCACCATGCATCGACTTCAAAAATTAAATTGTATGCAGTTTGGTTTGAAAGTTTGTTTTGTCCTATTACTGCCCCCAGGTTAGGTGGAAGGTTGAGTACTCACAAACATAGTTTAACCCGCCACATACTTTATGTGCCTGTCCTAAGCCATGAATATGTTATCCAGTTGATTTCGTTGAGTGTTACTGGTTATACAAACATTTGTAGCATACTTTGTTACTTTAAAATACCACCACAATTTGGGGGTCTTTTACAACCGCATAGGATGTGGATATGTGTCAATTATTGAAGGGCAACCTGTAGATGTTTGTAATGTATACGATTGGTATGAATGTCTCAAAGACAGCACATTCCTTTTGCTATACACATAAAAACCGGGTGGAAAATTAAAAACAATTCCATTTTATACACAATAGATTTTTCCCTTTTTGACCCCTTTTATCTAAAAATCGGTAAGAGAAAGAATCCGTTGGCATACTAGTAACATATGTCATTGAGACCAAATTAAAATCGGACGAAAAAAAAAAGTTCTCGATCATCTCCTGCAAAATTTCCGTTCTTAGATCCTTGGCCCCTTTTATATAAAAATTGGCAAATGCTACATTTTTCATCAAGAAACATTTGGGGTAAAGAACCCCATCAAAATCGGATGGAAAAATGATTTCGATGTCATGCCGTAATTGATTTTGCGTCTTTGGCTCCTTTTATCCCGAAATCGTAAGAAATCGACAGAAAATCCGTAAGCATACTACTAAACACTCTCGCTGAGACGAATCTAACTCATCGAAAAAAACCCATCAAAATCGGATTAAGAAAATTCTCAACTCCTTAACTCCTCAACTTTTTAATCCTTTGATAATCGATAAAAGCTACGAATGACGCTTGAGGTCGATGGATAATCTCCTTGAAAACAAGCAAGATCTGACAAAATGTCAGAATACTCAAGCTGTATCAATCAAAGTTTATGGTTTTGTGTCTTCTACTG
>JARWCS010074362.1:0-15595 GCA_034783895.1 Geukensia demissa | reverse complement strand
AATGAAGACAAAGTGAGTTTTCAGTAAAGAAAAATTCTGAAACATGCCAAGAATGGTACTTAAGTTTTAAGTAACTCACACAAATTTAGAATGTTTTCTTGCTTGAAATAGTGTTTTCAATCAATCAATTGGATTGCCCAGGAAACCTCACACAGAAATTTAACCAACAGTTGGTTAAAAATATTACTAAAATTTAACCAACCGCTTAATCATGCTAAGAATAGGAGAAAAGACTTTTACATTTTTTTAAATAAAAAAATAATTGTTTTATTATTAGAAAAGATGAAATACCATAGATCCTTGTATGTTCTTCTAGGTTGCCTCTAAAATGAGGTCATACTAAAAAGTAATCATTCTGACAGACATGTACATTCTCTGACATTGTGTAAACTTAATTCAGACATTGAAATTCTCTGACGGCCTCTAATTTCATCATTTTAGAAAATCTTAACAGCTATGGACCATAGCAATCTTTGACTTATGATTAACTGACTTTAAGCACAGTAACCTGGTAAACGAGATCAATTATTAATTTCCCCAATAATGATTAGATCTCATTGCCAGACATTGTGTTAGTTGACATTGTTAGGTTATTCTGTACTTGACAGGCTTTGTAAATAAACAATCTGTAGTTGATGTCTAGGGTACATCCAGATAATGAATGTTCTTCTCTATTATGCCTTATTTTGATTAATTTATAGTGACATGACTTTTACCACTTCTTGAGATTTTCTGTATTACATCGATTTCAAAAGTAGAGTATGTATATTCAGTAGAACAGTATTCTTCTTAAACAAACATTTTAAATTGGTCCTTTAGGTATTCAAATTGTTGAAGTTAGCAGTATTTTGAATATTTTAAAAAATTGTTTGTTGAAGTTAGCAGTATTTTGAATATTTTAAAAAATTGTTTGGAGTACATCAATGCCAAATGTGGAATTTTGATTGACGACATCACAGTAGAACTAGGTTTCTAGACATTATTTTACCCTTAAACAGCAAAATTAGTCCATAGAAGAATTAGAGAAACAAAATATTACATTGTTCAAAGATTGCTAATCATATTTTCTACAATCTCAACAATTAAACCTTCAAATTTCTCATCAAGGTTTGAAATTGAATATTTTTACTATCTTGTTTGTAAAGAATATGATTATCATTGGCTAACAATGTAAGATTCTCTTTTTACACTAAAATAACCAAACATAAAGATAAAAGCAGAAGATAGGTTTATTAAATAAAAATGTTACTTTTTCTGCCTGTTGTATTCTTAAATCAAGCTCCACAAAAACTGAAATTATCTCCCTTTGTAAGAGCTAAATTCACTTTTAAGGGTGCCTTTATTACCAGAAATAAATCCTAAATTACCAGATGAATGGTGAATTCCTTATAAGAATACAGGAAATATTAGCTGATTTGACCAAAATTAAACAGAAATTGTCACATTGGCAAACTTTTCTTGATATTTTCAAAATGGCAAAATACAGAGAATTTTCAAAATAGCAAATTTTGATTAAACAAGGAAAATTAATATTAAAATGAAAGAATTTCACTAAATATGAATATTTTCTGCTCACCAACAGGAAGATTGAAGGAGGACTTTGAGCAGAATATATTTTTCAGAACACACTTTTGTTATTAGTACATAGTAAAAAACTCATGAATTTTAAGGGGGATAATTATCACACTATTGTTATAAATAGAAAATATCCACTAAGAAATGTGTTATATTCCAATAATAATCACTACACAGCAAATGTGCCACGCATAAAATTTTGGATGAAATTGATATGCATTTTGTGCGAAAATTTTCCCATGATTTAATAACAAATCGAGCAGCGCATGTAATTCATGCAAAAAAATTCACATGAAATTCATGTCATTTGCGCGTCAAATTCCCACGAATTTTTTTTTCGCATTTGGTGTGGAATTTTTTTACATTTTTTTCAAAATTTATTTTTTGCATGAAATTTCACGTTCTTAAAACATGAATTTGATGCGAAAAATTTTAGCATCAAATTCACATGAAAATATTTACGTGTGAAAATGACACGAAAATTTTCGCCTGGATTTCGTGTGTATTTTTCATGTCAAAATGACATGAAAAAATTTCGCACAAATTTCATATGTAATTAGTGTGAAAATGGTGAGAAAAATTTTACGCATGAAATTCATGCGTGGCACATTTGGCTGTGTAAACATAAATGACAAGTAAAGACTATTAGGACAGAGTTTTGCAAATTGAAATCTGGTAACTTCTCATTCTATTTATTTTCTTTTGAATTTTTATGGTTTTTGTCAGGTTTGCTTTTTTTTCATTGGTCCAACACAAAGTTTTGGCCACTGTCTGTATCATTAGATAATTTTTAAGTTCAAATTGATTAAATTTTCCGAAAATCATGAATATTTTGATGATGTCTGTAATATTTAGAAAAATTCACATTAAGAAAATTCCCTGTTTCACTTGCTATTTTGAAGGTTTGCTATTTTGGTATATTCCAGTATGGGGAAGATTTTACATCAGAAATACCTATCTAATAATATTGGCATATTGCTCCTATATTATATTGATAAATGATTCAGATAATTTCTACATTGCTCCTGTAAATCTTCAAAAGTGTAATTATTCTACAAATTGTACATTTATGTTCAGTATGTGTTACATTGTGTTGACCTGTTTGTCTTTTATTTCATTTTTTTTTTCCAAATTTAATTGTTTAAGTATAATTGACAATATTTCTTGTTGCACAAGATCAAATAGCACTGATGTCATTACCAAAAATATGATCTTACTTAGTATATGAATTATTGAGTAAGGAATTATAATAATAAACTCATATATGACATTTTTTACTTTGTTTTGACAGGGAATTTTAGGGTCAGGATTTGCCCTCAAAGTACAGCAGAAACAGAGACAGAAACATTTCAATAGACAAATACCAACAGCAGCATCTCTTATACAGGTAAAATATTACTCTATCACTTATACAGGTAAAATATTACTCTATCACTTATACAGGTAAAATATTACTTTATCACTTATACAGGTAAAATATTACTCACTTATACAGGTAAAATATTACTTTATCACTTATACAGGTAAAATATTACTTTATCACTTATACAGGTAAAATATTTATCACTTATACAGGTAAAATATTACTCTATCACTTATACAGGTAAAATATTACAGTAAGACATACAAATATTAGAGTAAGGAACCATCTATTACTTATACAGGTAAAACTCACAGTAGGACACTCTATTTCACTTATTCAGGTATATATTACAGCAAATCACACTATATTTAACTTATACAGGTAAATATTACAGTATGACACCTTTTATTACTTTAACAGGTAAATATTGCAGTAAGACACATTATGTAACTGATACATGTAAAATACAAGTAGATATTGCAATAAGACGCATTAGTGTACAACTACTTCTTCATTTCTCATTGGATTCTCCTACAGCAAGTGAAGTTGGGCAACATTTTTTTTACTCACCTGGCCAACAGCCATATCTGCTTTTGTCATCAGTTGCCCATCTGTATGCAAACTTTACATTTTCATCTTCTTTTCTAAAACCACTGGGGCTAATGGAATAAAACTTCACATTTGCTGATTTTGTTCCAATAAGACAAAAAACATTGCCACCATGGTTCATGGATGAAACAGTAAAATCTCCTTTGAAACTGTGTGGCCAAATGGAACAATATTTCTCAGGAACTTTCTATGAAAGGTCCATTACAAAATTTGATTATTTTATCCCAATCATAAAAAAAACATGACTGCCCTTGCAAGATGGAACAATATTTGACTGCAAACATCCTTGCAAGGTTTTTTCATAACGTTATCTTATTTCTTCTTAATCTGATTAAAACATGGCCATCATGGATGATTCTTGTTTCTGATTGGCTGATACATAAAAAAATTTCTCCGAAATTGCTTGGCCGAATGGAATTATATTTGTCAGGAAACATCTATGGGAGATCCTTTATAGTGTTTAACAACAATCATGGCCACTATTTGCCATTCCATATTTGTTTCTGAATGGTGTAATGTCAGGTGAGTGATACAGGCTCAGTTTAAATGGTCATATAGACGGATTGCCAGTTAGTGCATTTTCCCGCAAAAACTTGACGTCACTATACAACTATTTGGACATCACAATGTAAAACGACGCAATTTACACGAACCGAGGTCATTCAAATTCATTCATGAAAAGGAATGTGTAATAGGTCTATTGATTTTCCTACTTAAATGGGAGTGTTTAGTGTAACAAGAGGTAGCACATTTTAATCTATAATTCCTCTTCCTTGATCAATTCTTGTTTACATTTTTTAAAAATTACATACATGCCTCAAATCTTAAAACTGTGTTTTATTAATTTTTTTTCGTTTTTAGTGTTTATGGCGTTGTTATGCAGCTAGTCATAAGTTTAATTCCGCAGCAACATGGACACACCATATGCAGGAGAAAAGTCATTATGATCGTCATCATCATCATAAATCATCACAGCAAACCATATCTACTACACAGTCAACATCAGCACTGACACGCATGGCCAGGCGGGCCTCATATTTAAAAAAACGAAGATTTTCTAAATCCTCTAATAATGTTTTAGATAGACATGAGAGTGTAGGATCAGTATCAGGCAGTCTGGAATGCAATAAACAAAATGCTGGTAGGTTTCTTAAAAAGAGGAAGTGAAAAAAAAAACTCATGAACCAGACAAATGGTGAAGTCCACAGGCATTGCAATGTCAAGAACATGAACAAGACAGAACATGAGGCATACTTTACATACAAAATTAAAAACAAACTATGAACAATATATACCCCACCTAAAAAAACGGAAATATACTCTGGTGGTCCAGAAGGGTATGCAGTTTTTGCCTCTTTAAAGATCATCTGCCACATTGTTCATTTCAAAACTTGTATTAAGGCAGTTCAGGGTAAAAAGGTAGGTGAAAAGGTATTCAAGAAAAACAAAACTTATATAAAAATATAATGTTATAACTCAAAACAAACCTGCCTATACAGATCAGATCACTGTAGCATATCCCCTATACTGTGTAAGCTTGTGCCTGACATATTGTTCCATACAAAAATGGCACACTTGACTTGCAACACATGTGATAAGGTTTGCCCCTCCCAAGGTCAGTCCTATTTCTTCCACCAATAGGGTCACCACAAATGATATATATTGTTGAAAGCAGCATAAAACTCCAAACAAACAAATAAAACAAAGACTGCAAAATAATGACCTCATGAACATACAACCAAAAGGGATATCTGTGTGTGTTCTGGCTTGGTACAGACACAAAATGTAATGTTCAAATTTTGAAGAGTTCTGATAATAATGTACTATTTGTAACGTGGAGTAGTATACAAAAGATAAAACAATTGTTTATTCAGTAACTAGTTAAAATGTCCTAAATCAAAGGATACTAGACATTGACTGACATCTACTAAGACACCCAACTATATGTGGCAGGTTCTCAATGCCAAAATAGAAATTTCATACTTTCCAAACTGTAGGATTATTTGCATGTTATTCTACCATATTTCATAGGCAGCTGTTTACTTATTTAAACCTTCTTATTATAGATACACCAACCAAATCATTACATGGATCATCTCAGGACATGGTGTTTGAAGATGAAGATGAACAGAGGGAAGTCAGCAGACCAGATATGTATGCAGTGTCACTTTACTTGCATTTTGATACTTTTTTACTCCGAACTTTTGGACTGATTTAATCAGTATCAGTATACAAAAGCTGACAATGATGCGGTTTTTGTCAATTGTTAATTGTATTATTTTCCTGCTAGTTTTTAATTATTCATATTTATTACTTCAGTACCCAAAATAGCATGTGCCATTGTTTATAACCTTTTTCTGTGGTGATGTGGATAACCTTTTTTCTTTTATAATTCATGTATTGTTTGATAATTATATGTTTTTTTTTCAGATTAACAGATCAACATAAAACAATGATTAGAGTTATCAGAAAAATCAAGTTTTTTGTAGCAAGAAGAAAATTTCAGGTACAGTATTTAAACTGAGAAAATTTCAGGTACAGTATTTAAACTGAGAAAGCTCCTTAAAATACACACTGAATCTTTGTATTTTTTGCCTTGCTGTAAAATGTGGACAAGGCAGATATTGTTAGCCCCAATATGTTCTATGCGACTGTTCATCCTTCCAGTTAAGTTGTGTGTTTAGCTTCATTTCTCATGTATTATACACGTTATAGGTGTCATACTTTACCTGTGCATTCATCTTAGGAAATAGAGTCCAGATGCTTAGGTCTAAGATCATTGTGACTTGCATTTCAAGTGACTTTATTTAAGTTTTGAATTAAGCTCAATTTTTTAGGTACCATAAATTGTATGACTGTTATACTCTTTCTGTATATTCATATTGGAGAGTACAGTCCTGATGCATAGATCTTTGATCACTTTAACCTACATTTCACACTCCAGTGACTTTTTTTAAGTTTTGAGTTTGTCTCCATTTTTCGGTTACTATCAATGTTGTGAATACTCTACCTGTATATTCATCTTGGGTAGTAGAGTTTACGCGAGTTCAATGTTCTGAGTACAAATATGTGCAGGTGGGACAGCTATAGTTTCTGCTAACTGTTTTCTTAAAGTTCTGTATTAAGTTCATTTCTCTCTATCATTTGGTGTGAATCCTATTTAAGCTTTGTAATGATTTTGGCTATTTTTATAACGTAGTCATAGATTAAAATTGACTGAAAATGTCTCTTTTATTTGACATTAATGTGGAATATTTCAATTTGCTGAGTACAAACTTGTGTAGAAAGGGGGGACAAAGTCCACCTACCATTTTTTTTGTTAATATTTTAGTATTTTTTGTGGAGTGAAAACTTTATTTGTTACGGTCAAAATTCTTTCACATGAAATTAATTTATGATAATGCTG
Organism: Geukensia demissa; assembly: GCA_034783895.1. Classification (NCBI taxonomy): domain Eukaryota; kingdom Metazoa; phylum Mollusca; class Bivalvia; order Mytilida; family Mytilidae; genus Geukensia; species Geukensia demissa. The sequence continues at coordinate 8,642 of JARWCS010074362.1, read as the reverse complement.
CACAGAGAATCACATATTCTTATTGAAAAATAAATATATTTTTTAAAGATTATCTTTAAAATTTTGACAAGACATATCCATGGAAATTATCATTTGAATGCTACATGTTAACTCAGTTTAGGTGGCAATACTACTATAAAATATTTTCCTTTGATAAAAATTTTGCATTGTAAGAACTCCCCTGTGGGCAAGGGTACAGAAGTGGGTGGCTCTGTTTCTCCACCTGCATGTAAAACCCCTGCTAAAGGGGCCTCTTCATTGGAGCGGGATGTTTAACACTTAAACTTCCCTTTCCAAAGGTTGTGCTTGGGTAGGCACTAGGTATCTCTGTCCTTCAAGCACAATGCCTCTAAAGGGCAACCCTGGCTCTGGGGAATGTATAAATTCACAATCTGTCGGGAGAGAGACTTTAAAGAAGCCACGTTTTTAGAAAATGCCAAATACTAAGCATGTTAAAGACCCCTTTAACAACTCATTTTGAGTGGTCAGTAGGCAGACAGTTACAAAGCTAAATTTTCAGACCCTATCCAACCCGTAATTTTTCCAGTGGCAGTGTAAAATTCCCTACCTTACAGTTCTCGTATGTTAACTTGTTTCCATCCTGAATATGGCTAAAATATTGCCCACTGGACGTTAAACTGTAATTAATCAGTCAATTAAAGCATTGTAAGAGCAATTCAGAATATTCCTCTAAACTCTGCGTCAAGCTTTTCTAGAGTGTGATTTTCAGGCTTAATTTAATTATATGTGTGTTTCGGCCATCTTTGTTTTTGGCGGGAACGCTGAAGTTTGACCTAGATAAAGTTATTTGAAAAATTGCGCACATTTTTTAATCAGACCTCCTTTTGTGATACATATCAGAAGAATAACTTCTAAAATTTCATTCAGGAGTGCCACTTGGCATTTTTTGAAGGTTATTAAATCCTAGCAAAATTACTTAATTAGTACTCAGCTTTGACATAATGTTAAATCCCCGTAGAGATTTAAAAACTCGGCACAGCCTAAAATACACCGTAATTGCTAAAAAGTATTATTGCAAGTTACTTGCACTTTTTTCAATCTACGAAATAAACATTATTTTATAAGAATACGGTAGACAGTTTTTCTTTCACAACCTTTTTAACCGTTCCAACAAACTCTGACATAGAGTATAGTAAAACATATCATTGACTATTATGCATAGTAAGTGTGAAAATATCTATAAATATCTTTGAAATATCCAGTTTATATTTGTTTTAATCATTCTGATAATTTGAATATTGCATCATTATTTTGTCAAATACAATACATGTACTATCAGAGCATTATTGTTTGTGGGGTACCTATTTTGAATTTTACTTAGATTATTTAGAATCCAATTTTAATATATATTTTTTTACTTTTATCATGTTGAATTTTAATTCATGAATTCAAGAACCCACAATCAAATGAAGTAATTAGCATTTTTAAACATAAGTTCTTTCACAGTTCTCTTAGAGCTTTTTGTATTTTTCTTTGGTGAATTTTCAGCAAGCCAGGAAGCCATATGATGTTAGGGATGTTATAGAACAGTATTCTCAGGGCCACTTAAACATGATGGTCAGAATAAAAGAACTTCAACGAAGGTTTGTTAGTTTTATTCTGTTTACCGCTGTATCAAGACTAAAAACATATTGTACTTTCTGTTGCCATTATGGAAGAAACATTGCTTAGGAATTATACCTCAAAATATTCCTCATTCAGTTTGATTTATTCTATCAATTTTATAAAAAAAAAAATGCACCTTCCTCAGATATCTTCGGCAATATAACCACCATAATATCTAAAAGAAAGAACATGGAATATATGCCAGAAAGACTCAATCCACATTTTATCTGGATTGTGTACTGCATAATTTCTCATTAAGGGGGTTTCAATTATGACATTATTTTCTCAAGAATAAAAAAAATAAACAAGCTGAGAATCAACAAGTCTTTATACATGTATGTTTTAGAATATACAGATTATTTGTGGAGTTAATTATACATGTATGTTTTAGATTATACAGATTTTATATGGAGTTAATTATACATGTATGTTTTAGATTATACAGATTATTTGTGGAGTTAATTTCCATTAGTTCTGTTGATATTTAAGAACTAATCTTAAGTGAATATAAATACAAGTTTTTATAGATGATTAAACCCACAGATAAATGCAGAGTAATAAGTCCTAATAAGTCCCCTCATATATAGTAACCGTATTGTTTACCATAGTAACCATATTGTTTACCATAGTAGCCATATTGTTTACAGATTAGACCAGACTATTGGGAAACCATATTATCATGGTTCAAGTAAAGACAGACAGAGGTCTACACTGTGTGCCAGAATTGCTCATATAGAAACACAGGTAATTTTTTACATAAATAATAAATGTGGTAATTACATAGATATGCAAAGAGTATTCGGTCACTGTTGTTTTCACTATATTTTTCATATAAAACCACATTTTTGTCAAAAAATATTTTTAAAGCATTTTTGTCCTATTTCAATAAAAGTTTCACCATTATACACAGAAAATGATACAGTTTAATTGTATGTCTTGAAATAATTTTCTGATTTGCAGATTAAAAGAAGCAATAATTTAAACTGACATAAAAAAAAGTTTATTTTTATACTTAAATAAAATTGTGACATCAAAGTTTAACTATGTTTAAATCATTATGAAACAACAAATCAGAAAGTCAAATGGAAATCAACAATAAAACTATAAAATATAATATGTATAAAAAATTCCCATGTGTTGTTCAATGATGTATTTGCTGTATTGGATTTTGTGCTCCATATGGTTATGAATAATCAGTTTAAGTCACTTGATTGCCTTTGTGCTATCACCTTTGTTTGCCAAGGTTCATTGAAATGTACACATTATGTTTTTATTTGCATGGAATGCTTAATTGAAACAGTTGGAAGTAGACATTTATTAATAGAATGAATCATGTTGGAACAATACTGTAAAAGTCCTGTGAAATTTGTGGGTACCAATTTTGTGGTTTGGTAAAATATCAGATGGTTGTTGTTATATATTTAGCATATTGAAATGCATAGTAAAGTATGTTCTTCATTAGAAACTTAATTTTATGGTTTTACTGAACCACAAAATCAACAAAAAAATTGTATTTCATGAACAATATTACTTACCTGAGAAAAAGATTTGCTGCATTTGCTAAAATTCTAAAGCACTGACAATACAGAAAGGCTTCGAAGAGTATTGCACGTAGTAAATGTCCCTACTGTCAGATTTAGCTTCCCATTTCAATTTGTTTGAATAAAGTGCTTCTGTTGCAATGTTTGGATCTTTGACTTCCTATGTTTTGGTTCTAATGCTACTGATAAGAAGTTACTCCTTGAAATGTACATATAGCCTACCAAAATTTAACATTGTTAATTGTGTATTTCATAGTATTTTGGAAATTTTATAAATAATTTTTTTATCACAGCCTGCATCCTTCATATACAAGTGTTTGTTTTTCTTTTAGATTGACAGATTAGATACAAAAATGGATAGAGTATTAGATATGCTGAGTGAAGTTGTTGTCAATACGAAGAGTCGTAAATCCATCACAGACAAAAATTATAAAGCCATAACAGATAGTCAGTCAGAAAACGTATAGCGACGGCTTTGTTTTAGTTGTTATTTTTATTGTTTGTTTTTAACTAATGTGAAATCATTATTACTCATTTTTGTATTACTATGTTCAGTTGTTTTATTCTCTCTAAAGAATTTTTATATCTCAAGAAATTTTCCATATTTTACACCTTTTAAATGTTTTTATCTTATTTCTTGAATAATGTAGCAAAGATTTCATTCAGACTGGGAAAGTAGGTCATAGGAGATTAAAAAAAAATTATAAGATAATGTTTATTGCAGTGATCTCTTGTTATTGTCAAATTTATTGGGTTGCTACAAAAATATTACAGCAAACATTATAAAGTTCTGTGAATTGTATAGGTAATCAAGAAAATTTTAGGTGGGATAAACTATAAAACCAAAAATATGTGTAATGTATGACAATGAAAAGATATGTCAAGAGTCACTGCACTCCAACCACGAGAAAAACAGAGGGAATTTACAAATCTAGAGGTCTCTACAAGGCCTTCAACAAAGGTGGAATACCACTCTAAATCACCCCAAATAAAAAACTTGTGTATGCATAAAATAATACTGCTCTTACCTTAATATTATCAATAATTTACATGTAACAAAACAATAATCACAAAGACAAACCTTTGACCACAATGCCTGACTTGGGACAGGCACATGAGACATGTGGTTGGATTAAACTAAGTTAGTGGGTAACCATCCCTCCCCCAACAAATGGTCAAAGTAAAAAATCAAAGAAAACAAAAGCGGTAACTGACAATCTATAAAAACCATTTACTAAACAAAAATACATGCAAAAAGAAGATACATCTCAAATGAATGCTCGGAGGTACTGAAAGCTAGCTCAGGGTGAGATCCCTGATCATAAAACATCAAGCCTCTAGACAGGAGATGTCATCAAACACAGAATGTCGGACGATTTAATACTATAAACCTGAAGAAAGACAAGATCGATGCAATGGCTCCTTTAAAAAGTGCTTTCTAACCCAAACACAACCAACCTTTCATGAGTCCTCCCTTATCTAATCTCACAAAATCTTGATAATATTGTTGTTATTGTAGGATAAATTATAATTTTATTAGGGACTCAGCAAGAGAAATTAGGCAGAACAGCATTGGATTCAAGTTATTGACAGACCTTTACATAATGACAAAGCAAAATAAGATAAAAACTAAGATAGAAAAGTTTCACAGTATCATATAACTGCAAGATTTATCAAAAATGTATATTACTGTTCAACTGCAAAAAGGAGAAAATCTGTATCTTGAAATATATTAATTTCATAACCCTTGTACCCATTTTGCTCATATTTTCCAAGTATTGATTATTCCCCTTTGTTGACAGTAGTATGTTTACACAAGTGAACATTCCATTATTGTTGTAAGTAGTATGTTTTATAGAAAGTATTTTTCCCTATTAAATTTATCATCATTGTTTAGTTACTGTTTAACTCATTCAGTAAAATGCAAATCTAAAAGTTGGTGCAAGTAACAATCTATTATCTAAACTTGTGTGAAATTACAGGTTTAGAAAAGTCAGGCTTAAACTTGGCCAAACATTTCAAGCTATTGGAAGAGTAAAATTTGCTGCTCTATTGCACCAAATTGGATACTGAACAATATTTAAGTTTTATTTTTACAATTAACTCTTTAAAATACAATTATAATTGTCTTGCAGTCGCATTAGTCAATTTTGTTGTCCAAACCAGAAGGCAGTTCTATCTTTGTAAATATTTATCAGTCATGACGATAATCCGAGTTAAAATTCTGAAGATTGTCAAAGTTGATTTTTGTACCAGGAAACTATAATTAAGAAAACTGGATATCCGTACATACACACCTGTCTAAAGATTTACATTTATTATTGAATAAACAATCCAAGTTATAAGTATTCCACGATGCACACAATACCATTGTTGTTCCAATGTTGATGGATAAAATTTAATTACCCATTGTATAAATGTATTGAGTTGTAGCAATAATTGATTAATTACTTTTTTTATATCAAAAAGCTCAAAAGACATGAGTATATGAAATTTAAAGACAACAATTGCTTGAAGTTTCCTTTGTATATTTGGAACATGTTTAGTGATGTCAATCTGAAATATAACCCTAATATTCCTTAAATTTTTAAAATTTTATATAAATTTGACATTAAGATTGTATTTACACAGGCTAGTCTTACTTACTTTGGATATTATTGGCAGTCTGTCTAAAGGAATTTTGACTGTTGTGGGACATTTCGGCTGGTTACCATTAATTACCAGATCCAATCAGAAAAGCCATTAAATCAAATATTGCTAAGAATAAAAGTTAATGTGGAAAATTTATCTGTAATTCTGTAATTTTTGATAAATAGATAAGAAATAAGACTGATGGAGATACATATTACAGTAATATATATTCTTCATTAAGAATGTATCTTCAAGTGGAAGATTTAGTGATATTCTTACTGTTGTTATCAATTTTAAAAATGATTTTATGCAAATAAAACTTTCAGTATTGTTTAAATTATGCACCTTATATGTATTTTCATATGTTATTTAATCAAGTAAAATTGTTGTGTACACAAATTAGAATAAGAATTTTAATTATACATTATCCTGTTAACACTGCACCAAGCAAGAAATTACATTATGAATTTCTAGTCATATTGAAGTCATAAATGATTTGATAGTGAATTTCAATTACAGATATTCTGTAATCATTTTTAAAAACCTAATTTTTAAATAAAACATCTCATTACATTTTGCTCTCATTCATTAGTTGGTTCAAAAGGCAAAGAAATTTTTCACTTAAAATGTTCAAAATAATTTTTAACAAATATATCATATATTTTTGAGAGATAATTGTGAAAAATAGAAGTCAAGGGACAAAAAAAATTCACAAGCCATAGATGAGGGAAAGGAGTGGGTTCAGTACGACCTGTTTTTGGACTTGGAAATTAAGGGATTGACACAACACACCCAAAATCAACATCAGAACAGTACAATTGTTGACATGGTTTTGCATTTAGGTGTACATGTACTAAGTGATGATGCATAAACATGGGTTGAATTCAAAATGTATTGAAATTTCACTATTTAATATTGTTTTCTTTAAAAATGGGTAATGGCCACATTCACGTACATTCAAAATATTTACATGTAAGATGTAACTAACAAATATACAAAGCATATTAAAAAGACATTGATGCTGCCACTACTATCAGAGCCAAAAACTGGATAAAATAATTCATTTTTTAACAAATTTGTTAAAATTTATGATTTAAGACCAAGTTTAAGCTACTTGAACATCCTGATAAGAATATGTTTTGACAAAAAATCTATTGAATCAACTAAATATGACATTATATTTTGTAAAAAGTGCAATATATCTCATGTTGTCTAATTTTGGGGCCAAAAACAGGTCATACTGAACCTACTCCTTTAAGTCTCCAGACTTGTTTTTTTCCCAACTATCTCGAGCAGATGTAATATATACCGGTATGTTTAATTCTATCAGATGACAAAATTCTTTAAAATGCATTTATGTCTTTGATTTTTCTACTTCTGTGTGGTTGGGTATTTTTCAGCAAATACTCTGCTATTTGTAACTTTGTATTAGTGAAAAAATATCACTTTCCCCACCAATCAAAAACCAAAATTTTAAATAAGGTATAGATGAGTTTGAAATACCTTAAGTTACATCTAATTATATGACTGTGTTTCTAATTTTTATATTATACCAATAACATTTATTAATTTTAGAACCACAAAACAAGTATTTGGTATTTCAAGTTTTGTATTGTATATTGTGAATATATTTTGTAAATGTGCCATTTATGTAATTGTATACAAGCACTCATGTTTTGTGTGTGGTTACTTTTCCAACCCTATGTCTTTCATGTTAATGACACGATTTTTTGTCCCATTTTTATCACATTACATTTGTCTGTTAATGATTTTATCCTTTGTTTGTTTGTTTTTATTTGTTTATTCCTTTACTACATCATACTCCAACATTAGGATGAGAAAAAATAAAACTAGTTTTACCACTCTTATTTATTTTAAAACAGTTTAAGAGTTTTAAAACCTTTTATAAATTTACCTGACCAAAAGGCTCATATGACGTTTTAATGATTATCTATATACAAATATATTTTAAATCTTCTATGCATCCCTTTAGACCAAACTTTGCAAGAAAGTTCTTGGATGGTCCATGACAAAGTTTTGATATCCTACAGATTAATTATTCCTCATAGCAACAAGGGGCAGATAATGTTTTTTGATTAGCTTAGTCTTAAACTTCTCAGAAATTGTTAAGGCATATAATGCATGATCACTGATATTCCTCTACAGAAATTTTTTTTCTTGTGTCGATCAGTGATTCAAAGATGATAGCCCTAGTTTAATATTTGGAATTTATTTAAAGATAATCTTTTCTCACATCTGGGACAATCGTATCCATGGTTTTCATGGATCGAGATTTTTCTGTCTTACACCTGGGGGTGGAAGACAAGCTACACGCATTTATTCCCGACAAATTCATTTTTCATTGATATTTGCCGTAATATTGATTAAATTGTGATTTTAATTCATTCAGAGAATTATAATTGGCTTATTTTGATATAAAATGTTGAATTAACGTTTATTGTGGTATTTAAATTTTGTAAATACTCAGATTTTTTAAAAGCGCAAACTTTGCACACGCTCACTGTCTATGACGTTGCATAATGGCAACAATGGCGTTCAGTGAGTGTTGTGTGTATTTACGATATAAAATGTGAGAAAAAGAATCAAACACCACCAAAAGTACAAGACAGAAAATCTCAGACACCCTCAGGTAAGATTTCTATTGTTCTCTGACTCGGCAAGCCTCGTCAGAAAACGATAGTAATCTTACCCTCGGGTGTCTGAGATTTTCTCGTCTTGTACTTTAGGTGGTGTTAGATTCTATATGTTTTACTGAAAAGCTCTCTGAATTGTTTTATTAAGCCTCGTCAGAAAACGATAGAAATCTTACCCTCGGGTGTCTGA
>JARWCS010074252.1:410-15595 GCA_034783895.1 Geukensia demissa | reverse complement strand
AGGGACCACTACTAAGTGCATTACTTTTCAAGGCCTTTCCATATTTTCAGTGTTTTAGAATTTTAGCACATGCAGCAAATTTCTGTAAAACACTGTTTGATAAATTTCATGTCAGACAAGTATGACAACTGGGCTGGTGAAAATTCGCTTATACAATAATGAATAGACCGTTGAGTGCCGTGACTGACATTGCAATCATCATGCCTTTACCTCTTCATGTGACTACGTCTCAACTGCATGAAAAAGGGAATACAAGTACAGATTTTTATATGTTTTATAATCAAAATATGATATCACTCTTTCCGTATCACATCGAGTATCAACCCTCAATCAGCTCAAGCTCTCGAGGTAATATTGATGTCTTGGGTTGATATGATGTGTGATACTTATGATAATATTAAAAATAATTATATATATTTTTATTTTATAATCAAATCAGTAAATATTGCAACCAACGAGTTCCCTGTAATGACATTCCAGATGATTTGTACCTGTATGCTGCCTGGATTCTTTATGCGTCCGCTTTATTGAAATGAGAGTATAAATGAATGTCGATGAAATAAAAGTGCTAGTCAACACATATAAAGATATAATAAACGTACACATCCATCTTTATTTTCAACAGGTTTATTGATAACAAATAAAGCAGTAGGTGACAAACCATAAAAATCATACAGAAAGTCATCGAATCCACCTAGAGAGTACCTCAATAGCAATAAATATACTAAAACATCCAAAAATACCTCTCTGATGAATGCTCGCAGTTACTGAAAGCAATCAAGCCTCTTAACACGAGATGTCATCAAACACAGTATGTCTGACGATTTAATATTGCGTTGTCAATAAACATGAAGAAAAACAAGATGGATGCAGTGCCAAATTGATTAATTAATATTTGTTTATGGAAGCGATAAATTTACTTATATCTTTACCCACAAAAACCACTTTTTATGTCTTGACTACAACGCCGAACTTGTACCCTTTATCGATAAGGTTGTCTAATGGAACAGCGAGACTCAATTGATCACTTTTCATTTTATATGCTTTATATGTGATGTTGTCATAGATTGTAGGATTTGATATCCCTTGTCCTATCTAAATTCTGCATTTGCAGCCGTATTATTGTATGAAATCTTTGGAACGGTTAAACAATTTTGTAAAAATTTTTAGAAGCTTGTGATATCTGTATCACCGCTGTACAAGTTTACCAGTAAGATGTCGGTTGCAATCATAAAAGTCAGAAACTTTGGTGCAAACACGGGCAAACCGAACAAAATGGAATATGTAAACTCCACATGAAGGAGCTAGAGGAATGTCCCCATTTACGAAACGGAAAGTTAATTATAGGAAAAGAAGCATCTTCACTTTTATCATAAATCTTATTGCATAAACAACCCTACGTTAGTTTGCTGTAGTAAATGAGGAAGACGCATGGTTTAACTTAGTTTTTTACTCTGAATGGGTGTATCCAGATTGTTGTGTTAGAGAATGCGAAACAAATAAGCGTCGCTGGATTGAGTGCTTGTTAGACAGATTTAAAAAAAATCAATTTAGAGTGATGTCTACGCCGTGTCTACTACCATGATCTGCTTCCCTGATAAATCAGTGTCCGAAATTTTAATTAATCAAGCGAAAAAAGCTTATCGTAAGGAGGGGTTTGCTTACTTCTAGATATAAAAATTAAATACAAGATAGTAGGGTAAAATAGGTAAACCAACGTTTTTCGAAAGTCCGGAACTATCTACGTTTAATCAAACGTGTCACAGTTCATGAAAATTGGAAGCATTTACGCAGAAATTAAAATCCCCTTGTCCTTTTGTTAAATAAAGGTGTGCTACTCTACTTCTTTTTTACAAACGTCACGTAGTAGTAATTAGGACCATAAATGAAATATCTTCCAATCAGACAGCATTTTAAAGTTGAACGAAATAATCCGTTTAGGTCCATTCAGAAAATATCTTCTAGTCAGACAATATTTTACAGGTGAGCGCAGGAATCCATTTAGGTTTATTCATAAGTATCTTCCAAACAAGACAGCAGTTTACAGGTGAACACAAGAATCCCTTTAGGTTCATTCATCAGTATCTTTCAATCAGACAGTATTTTACAGGTGAACACAAGAATCCCGTAAAGTTCATACATAAGTAGCTTCCAATCAGACAGCATTTTACAGGTGAACGCAAGAATCCCTTTAGGTTCATACATAAGTATCTTCCAATCAGACAGCATTTTACAGGTGAACGCAAGAATCCCTTTAGGTTCATACATAAGTATCTTTCAATCAGACAGCATTTTACAGGTGAACACAAGAATCCCTTTAGGTTCATTCATAAGTATCTTTCAATCAGACAGCATTTTATAGGTGAACACAAGAATCCCTTTAGGTTCATTCATAAGTATCTTCAATCAGACAGCATTTTACAGGTGAACACAAGAATCCCTTTAGGTTCATTCATAAGTATCATTCAATCAGACAGCATTTTACAGGTGAACACAAAAATCCCTTTAGGTTCATACATAAGTGTACGTATCTTTCAATCAGACAGCATTTTACAGGTGAACACAAGAATCCCTTTAGGTTCATTCATAAGTATCTTCCAATCAGACAGCATATTTTACAGGTGAACGCAAGAATGCGTTCAAATGACCAGCGTCACTGGATAGCTCTGTGTGCTGCAACATTTTTTTGTTTGATATTAAAACAAAGCGTTCAACCATAGCTGGTAAGGAATCAAAATGACTTACTAGGTTTCCATGGTAGCTTAGAAATTGAATACTAGCAGTCAATCATTTCTAGAAAATTGAAAGGTTCGTATATATATTTGACAAGCCGAGCTATATTTGTATCAACAATCTTATAGCCTTCACACCTTTTCCTCGCATTTACCCCATTGTTTTGCATAATCCTCGGCAAAAATTATAAAAGCTTAAAGCTCATGGTACCTTTGTGGTTTGGCAAACAGCTTTCGGAGGGTAATATTTTCGATACTATTACATGTGTGATATAGGAAGGTACCAAAGGGTTTCGTAACACCGCGCTAAGTTAACGACAATTGTAAGCCACAGGCCAGTTTTTCACTAAGGGGTCTTTTCTCGACTACCACAAACAAATTCCTAAATAATCGGTCAAAACTTTGCTATTAATCTGTCATTGTAAAGATTACAGAAAGTAAAGCGTACTGGTATGATAACTGTCATATACCGCTTTATCATTTTTATTTGAATGTTTTATTACACAAATCTTTAAACAGAATTAATACCTATGGACCCAATCGATTTGAAGAATAATATTTCATGTTAAAAAAATCCTTTATTTTTGTACAAATGAGAGAATCTCAACCGTCAGTATCATTCTTGATCAATAAAAAGAATTTGTACATGATTTGAAATATTATTATAAACCCTTTTTATTGCATGTGATTAGCTACAGTCAAAGTCGTGCAAACTGCTTTTGCGGTAAACATTCACCCATGTGTTGCAGTTCATATATTTATATTTGTAATCTCATATTTCAACAAACAAGCATGAAAATTCAGGTAATTATATTTTTTTCTGTATTTAAATGTAAAGTTAGCAAAAATACAAAAACAACCACCAAAGAACACGCTACTTTTACCTATCTTGATGGTTTAAGACCATATATTGGCATAGTTTCCCGTCAAAGGTAACTATATACAATGTACATGTATATGCTTCTATTGTCGTATTCATCTTCCTCAGTTTTTGCCATTGGAATTATTGCAATTCACAGGTTTGAACGCAAGTTATACAATAAGTTGGACAGGATAGAAAGTTGTAGCATAACAAGCATATGAATTTAATCATGTAAAATTTTAAGTATCCACTTTGATACAAATGATTAAATGTTCATTTTAAAATATGAGTCAATTATTATAAGTTTGTTTCGTGTTTGCCTCTATTACCAAAGTTTTGATATACATGTTTAAAGATTTGAATTGTTAGTTTTTCAAAAAGTTTGATTCCTCGTGAGTAAATTTTGATAAACAAATGCATATAACTATATGAAAATAAAAAGATATGTGGAAAATGTCATGAGACTTCATTTCAACCACGAGAAAAACAGAGGGAATTTACAATTTTTGAGGTCTCCACATGGGCTTCAACAAAGGTGGAATACCAATCCTTGTGAAAAACTCCAAATATAATTTGTTTCGTATCAGTAAAAATAAAGCCGATTTATTTTCCTCCTTAGTTAACAAAATTAAGACTCAACGCTAACAGTGTACGTTATATATCTTAATACTTGCATCTTGAAAATTCTACTTTCAGATATTTCTTTTTGCTTTCTGTCCATATTTTGCATTATGTGGTATTCATCCAAAGCCTCTTCCACCGGATTTAAAAGCCTGTTTAAGAAGCAAATTTTCAGAAGACGCGACAGCTAGCGACGAAGAAATAACCATATCTTGCTTGTTAGAATTCACGTGGGTCAATCGGAAAAACTGTGCCAAATCATCAACTGGAACGGCCAGTTGGCTGTCATCTCTGGTGAAAAGGTCAGAAAGTAGAAATTCAACTGTGATCAAAAGGCAGAAAAGGTCAGAATCATTTTCTAATACCATTGGAGGACAGCCGAAACAGAGAAAAGAATATAGAATGCTCAGTGATCAAGAACGAAAGGAGTACCATGATGCCATTAACGCATTGAAAAACGATAAGGTACATGTCCTTGTTTAAGATATGTTTGTCGTATACGTTTAACAATCTTATGATTGTCGTAGTGTTTTAAAGGGGTTTCGATTAATAGATATTTTCTGTTTCATATTTCTTAGAAGCGAATTTTAATGTTATTTTTCAATGCTGGGCGAAATGTAACCGATAATATAAATTATTTGTACATTTCAGTCTATCCCACCTAATAAGTATGATGCATTAGTCCAATACCACCAAGATGCTACCTTAGCTGCTCATGGTGGACCAGCATTTGTCGCATGGCATCGTTACTTCTTAGTTCTGTAAGTCATTTGGTAATACGGTTCTGAAAAGAAGTAAACTGAAATTGTTTATTCACGAGATTTGAATATGACTGTTTTGTCAGCAATGTTTGTCGATAAACTCATGACATTTATAAAAGAACTGAATTTGCTCATTATTTATAACATTTACTTGACAATTTCATAATTTTCCTCGACCTTAGTTTTTTTTATCTTGTCCCATGACATAAATTTTTCAAACATTTTCTTTAAGTAAATGCCAAATATTTAAATCTTAAATTAGATAAGTGCAGACACTGAAATGTCTCGCCTGCAAATTAGAACAGCTGACTAAAAAATGTGGACTGAGGCAAAGCAAAATGTTGACCCGTCAAGATCAAGGTCAGAAGTCATATAGCAGACTGACAAATATTCACCAAGATCTAATTATGGACCAAATATGGTGGACCTAGGTACTATAGTTGTTGAGACATTGACTTGAATGTGAAAACTTGTCGCAGAATTTACAGTCCTAAGTCCATGAAAATAAGATCAAGGTCAAATGACATATAAAAGACTGAAAAGTACCCACCAAGATCTAATTGCAGACTATATATAAATATAATGAGTCTAGGTATGACAGCTGTTAAGAATTGTCGCAAAATTGACAATGTCATTCATCCATGAAAATAAGGTCAAGGGCTGATGGCATATAACAGACTGACATGTACCCAACTACAGACTAAATATAATTATATGAGTCTAGGTATGACAGTTGTTAAGAAATGGACTTAAGTGTAAATTCAAAGTCACTCAACCATGAAAACAAGGTCAAGTTCAGATGATATATAGCAGACAGGCAAGAACTCATCTAAGATCTTACTACAGACAAAATAGGGTGGGTCTAGGTTTGACAGTTGTTGAGAAAGGGACTTAAAATAAAAAACTTGTCGCAGGTTTTTGAAATTTTTTTTCGGAGTTATTAAACAGTTAAATTGAAGTCATGTTCAAATGGCGTATGACTGGATGACAAGTTAACATCATGAACTGTCTGCATATTAAAGGTTCGCCTGGGTCGAACAGTTTCAGAGATATAAAGCTTACAAAAAAGTTTACGCTGCAGCCGACGATGGGAAGTAATACCTATGTCTCGCTTCCGCGACTAAAAGTCGCAGGCGAGGCAAAAAAAACCAAACGAGAACACATCATTTAATCAGCAGTATGACAGATAAGGCAATAAACTGACAGTTACAGATATAATAACTACATACTTGCAGGGATATTACGGATATATAAGTTAATAAAATTGGATAGGTAAACTTATTGAAAATAAAACGTTTGCACATGTTCTACAACGCTATACTGTATGCTCAGTTTTCAAGAAGACCACATGCTTATTACAGTGTATTATTTCACAACATATCACAAAATTACTACAATAGTGACTATACCTCTGCTAGTGGATCATGTACCCAAGGGTATATACGGCCTAGTTGTCAGACTTGTCTGACATGAAAATCTAACAATGATTTACAAAAATTTGTCAATTCTAAAGCACTGAAAATACGGAAAGGTCTCGAAAAGTAGGACACTTAGTTGTTGTCCCTGACGTCGGATTTGGCCCCCATTTCTATTTGTTTGGATTTGTGTGCTTCTTTAGACTCCCAATGTTTTGGTTCTTATACTACTGATGAGAGGTTACTCCTTGCAATGTACATATATCATACAAAAATTCTTCATATTTATTCAACATTGGTAATTTTTTCTTTTTTGAACAAGAATAGTACATTTATATTATTTTGCAGTATTATTGTCCAAAAATATTTATGCGCAAAAATATTAATATTTATTAAGACCAAAATAGATGACCTTGCTGAACCAATTACACACGTCAAAAACTATTGTCAGAAATTACTTTAATCAATGTTAATTGGTTAATGCACAGTGTTATCAATGTAAATTAGTTAATGCAACATAATTACCGGTATATATGTTAACTGGTTAATGCAACATGATTATAAATGTTGATTGGTAAATGCAACATTGTTGTCAATGTTAATTGGTTAATGCAACATTGTTGTCAATTACAATAATGATTTTAAGCTGACCAAAGTGCCAGAAAATTGCCAACATCTTATCTCAATCATATACAATTCCTTGCTGTTACAGATACGAGTTGGCGTTACAAGAAAAGAATCCTAATGTAATGTTATCATACTGGGATTCAACCTTGGACCAACCTATGTCAGATCCAACGGATTCCGTTATCTGGACACACGAGTTTTTGGGGAATGGACAAGGAAATATAATAACAGGACCGTTTGCTCATTGGAAACATGACGATATACCATTGTCAAGGTCAGTTGGGAGCTTTGGTCAACTGATCGATAGAAAAAGGATCAACAGACTGGTTAACACGAGACGAGGTCAAGGTCATTTCGTAACTATTCTCGAACAGCAACATAATGGAGTTCATGCTTGGGTTGGTGGTAATATGAACAGTATAACCAGATCACCGAGCGATCCCGTCTTTTTCATGCATCATGCTTATATAGACTGTGTTTGGGAAACGTTCAGACGCAAAAGAGAAGATGCTACTAAATATCCATATGTCCGTCCTTATCAACGACCTCATCATAAACGGAACACATTGATGGGCCTACCTGAACGTAACGGGATGAGACTGAGTAATAAAGATGGTTATTTGCATTTCTGGACTGAAGAGTATTATACATGTGCTCCGGCCCCATCTTGTAGCAACAAAAATCCTGATTGTGGGTCCAAGTGGCTTAGCTGCGATCTCTTCTTAAAAAGATGTGTTTCCAAAGGGTCAATGGCCATTCACCCCATAATTACCCCTGAAAAGATCATAAAAATTGCAGAACAGTTAGCACCGGAGCCCGTGGAAGAAGTTAATTTTAGCTCTAATATTCGTAAGACGCCATTACCACCAAAACAATTTGAAAGTGATTCAACATTAGCAGCATCACCACCATCAATAAAATTTGCATCGATTCCAGTGACTTCCACAGAGGTAGTAACTGAATGGGGAAAACATGTGTCAGAAGAGGAGTTCTTTAAGTTACTTAATGTTGTGTCGAAGAAGGAACCAAAACGGGTCACTGCTTTTCGTTCTGAACAACAATTTTCACCTCCGTTATTATCAGATTCTCAGCAAGCGTTTCAACCCGATTTTGATACTTTACTACAATCCATCTCCGGCAAAACGGTAGACGATTTCCATATACCTGAAGCGGAAAAGAAATGCACAAATCTTCCCACGCAAAATTCGTTTTCACTGGACTGCCAAACAAGCACTGCATTATGGGTTTTCATTCCAGTACAAGTTGTCCATTTACGACATGGTAATATTATCTATGATTCTCATCTAGTAGACAACAATGGTAAAATAATAAAAAATATGGATATATTTTCTTTTGGGCAGACTACTACAGGGGAAAATTTTATATCATATTCTAATAGAACAGAAAAACAGTGCCATTATGATAAATCTGGACTAACAAAAGTGAAAATCGCAAGTTATGGGATAGATTATGATGGTGTTTATGAAGATCACGTTTTCTTAGATAACAGACAATCGGTATCTAAAGCAGTTTCATATATTGCAGTAAAAGCTCCAGGCTACAACGGAACTAACATTTTTGTTACCGCAACTGACGATTGTGGTGAATTATGTCAACCAATGATTTTAGTTAAACAGCGAAAATATGGTTACCCTGCGTATAGAAAGTTTACAGGTGCAGCATTAGTGACAAATGACAACCCTTTATACCATAGCAATACTTATGGTGGAGCTCAATCATTGGTTTGGAAGGAACATCGCATACCTTATCAAGATGACAACCAGATTCCTATTGTGTTTTATTGTAACAACTTGAATAAACCACTTTAAGATTAATTGTTTGTACATGTATGTGTATTTAATAATGTTGAATTTGATATAATGCATAGTCCTTTTTTCTTGAAATATAAAATCTCTAAACCTATATCTTTTGTTAAAATTGTAAAATCACCATTCTTTTGACGGATAACGTACATTTAGTTTTGGTACATGTGAATTATTTCCTGGACATCATTACGATATCTTATAAAGACACAACCATCATATTAATACCGAGTTTGAAAATATCGAGTCTGCTGAAGGTTTTCTATAATCTAAGACACTTTTTATTTTGGTACACATATATATGGTATTAATTAGAATTGTCTTTCTTTGAACCAAATATAAAAGTCTTGTGCAAAGAAATATTTACTGTAATTTAGATCATAGTTGGATCTCCATTAGTGATATTAATTATTTATTTAGATTATCTTGTTAAATTGAGTGTTATATAATATACCGATTCCTCATCTTTTCTCTGTATACGGCTGCTTTTATCGGTTTGTTTGGGTATAAGTACTATGGGTCTCGACTTTCCAATGGTTTTGGTTTTTATCCTACTGATCAGAGGTTACTCTTTAAATTTCACCATATCACCACATTATGGTTCTCCGCAACACTACACCCTAACGCCTATTTATTTTAGAATAAAACTTTAAAACTTACAGTTCCGTAGAATAAGCCCATTCAGAAAGGGTGTAGATTAGACATTTTTGTCAGAAATTCTTTGGATAAATATTAATATAGTATTGCGTTGTTACAAAAGTACTTTTCTAAAATTGCAAACCATCACCTTTTCCAATACAAATGTTGACCATAAAGAACTAAATCGTTTAACCTATTGTTTGAATACTTCTTTTTCTCCTGTTGTCAACAGAAAACTTACTACGTCTGCTTCCAGTTTCAAAAAAGATCTTTCTAAATCTGATTTAATAAATAAATTCATCAATACTTATCGCTATCCCGACGATGTATTTGCAGTTAATAACTTGACTTCTCAAAATATGTCACTATAATTTACCCCAGAGAACTTTCTCAAAATAAAGGTAATCAGGACAGCAGCAGTTGTCCTTTTCTGGATTTAAAGGTTTCGGTTTCACAAGGTAAAAAAACTAAAATATATAAGAGATACGCTTTCTGATTACCTATTGTTAATTTTCCCTTCCATGACGGGGAAGTCCTTTTGGCATCTTCATACGGTGTATATATTTCTTAGCATGTCCGTTTTGCCCGTGTATGCATTCATATTTAAAATTTGAAAGAACGTAATCTTTGTATTACCAGCAAGTTATTAACTCAATGATTTCGTTACCATAAATAAGTTTAACCTTTTACAAAATTCTATCATAAATATATAGATATAATTTTAAAGTTTGATAACCCTGCAGAAATTAATAAAATACGGTATATCGCACCAAAACAGAGCTCGTAAAATTAAACACAAGCCGTTGGGAATTTCAGTTACTGAATAAACTTATACATAAAGGTTATTTTTATACCACTTTTTAAGATTTTTAAATATTGTCTTTGGTATTAACATGGTCTCTCTGCCCAATAATTTACACCAAAACTAATTTAAGTCATTATTTGGTGACATTTTCTGTCCTACATGCTCTTGATACTTTCTTTGGCACGTGCACAACACCTAGTATTATTTGCTTTTAATAATATTTTACACTAAAGCCAACCGGACGTGTTTTGATGGATGTTTTACCTTAAGAGAACCAGGTTGTTATCAACTATGTTTGGACTTTGAACTAGCTGTCAGAAACAGCGAGTACTTTTTCTAGGTCGGTACATCTTGTTGCCACTTGTTTTATTTGTTATTGTCTATGTACTCTGTATCGATATCAAAAGAAAAAACTTATACAATTGGGTTTTTAAGTTTGGTTTAATGCCGTTTTATCACATAAACATTTTTAACCCGACCACATACTTTATGTGCCTGTCCTAGGCCAGGAACCTGTAATCCAGAGGATGTCGTTGTTGTTATGATCAAGTATTACTTGTTTTGAATTGTTTATTATTTTGCCGATAGTTTTTATATTTGAATACAATTACATTTTGTTTTAAGACTGTCCTAGTGCATGGAAACGTGTCCGTTGTTGAAGGCCTGAGTGCAATCTATAGAGGTTTGAGATTTACCTGTTTTGGATGGCTGTCCCATAGACAATCAAACTAGATCCCCTTTTTCTATACTAATTAATTGCGAGCGTTTCCTACAGATATATATGTGTCTAATTTTTATGTATAAATATGTTTTCATAATTATTATTATTGAGGTACTTGTATGCCTTTTACCATGTGGATTTTTATTCTGTCTACTTTAACTTATTCGGTCACCACAAAAAGAGGACAGGTATGGTGTCGATAAAACTAATTTACCCTGCCGCATATTTGTTGCACTTGTCCTACTCGTGATTTTTCCATTGATTTTGTTGTTATTAATTTGGCATTCAGCATTTCAGTATTGCACGTGTTACTTTTTATATTCGTCTTGTTAAAGGCATTATAGAGAGCAATAGAACGTGCAGCTTTTTCCATTTTTGTGTAGATAAGTGCTGTCGCCTTGGTAATTTTCCTAGTTTGCTTCCTTTATTTATATAAAAAGAATATTTAAAACTTCCCGAACTTAAAATCCTATAATAGAATGATAGTGCAAGTCCTTATTACCAATTATCGGCGAATAATGAACAAAATTTAATCATTTTGCATTTAATTAAATTAAATAATCTTTTTTTATTTTCCCAAACGTTTACATATATTATAGGAGTTTCATGCTGTGTTTTATGAATCTTTCATTCATTGACGGAAGAGAAACAGGCAGCAAACTATTACTAACATTGAACGCAATTAAACTTATGACAAAAGACAATTTACTTCATGAGAAAATAAAATTTAAACATTAGATTTATGTTTTCTTCATAGGAAGCTTTAGTCACGAAGAAATGATGAAAGATTTAGATCAAACAAAACCTGTTTTAACTCCATACGGATGTTGCATGTGACTTTATATCCTTTCTGCACCATCTACTATTAACAATTAGGTATTGGGCGTGTTATTTTAAATATGCATTGGACCGATTCAGATATTCAGCTTCAATCATCGTAAAACGCAATTGCGCAAAATCTGCGTCCCAGTAAATGAAAATCAACGAGAACAATGATGTTCCCAAAATTCTGTTTTATTTCTGAAACGGTTTTGTGATTTAAATCGACCCAAAAGCTCATCACAAGGAGTTTTAATTCATTCTTTTTTAATGTTTAGAGACAAAACTGACCGATGATTTTCAAGGATTTCCTCTTTGGTAAGTGCCGTCGCGGTATATATAATTATCAACACCATGTTCCTTTATCAAGCAGTCTATGTAATGTGATTTACAAACAAAAACAATGCGGTCGGGGCTTTGTCAGCAGGAACGACAACATACGTAGTCCAGAGAGATGTCTGGCATCACTCGATCTTTAAAGACCGATCTGGCGTTCGTATTCATAAATCGTCCCAACTTGTGAATTCGGATTTGCATTAACGGCCACACAGGTTTCACCCATTCGGAAAGGGTATCTTGTTCGCCTGTTCTTTGCGTTTCGCCCATTTTATGGCATAATCTTTGACAGAATCCATAAGGATCTTAAAATTGAACTTCTAGTTTATGGATTAAAGCTCGCGGAACTTTGGCCGATTGGCAAACACATTTTGTAGAGAAATGTTTTCTACAATGTTGAGGTAATCACATGACCAGCAGAATTATATTTGAAGGGGAACTTGCACAAGCGCAGTCTGGAGGTTAAGACTTTTAGTCTTCAATGCTAAAACTCTTCAACATGTTTTTGTAGTTTAAAATCTTGTTTGCAATAGGTGTGGTATAAGTGTAAAAAGTATTGGCACAGACTGATCTTTAAAATTCGGTGAAATTTATGATTTTTGGTGGGTGATATTGCTTAGATTGATTGTGTCAAGACCTTTGTTGGCGAACAAAAGTTGAAGAAAAAAACTTAAAACTAACTGGTTTGAAAAGCCTGTAATTGGCAATAATATGACGAGTGATGAAAATCTGTACATACTTGAATTTCGATTTGTAACATGTGTCTCCAAAAATGATTTCTACAAAGAATGAAGTTTTGAAAGAGAAAGAGCATATAACTTCGTGCGAATGTGATGCATACGTAGAGATTTTGTATAAATACCATGTGGTGTCGGTGATCATGGCTACGTCTGCGTCTAGATGCAGCTTGATAAATACCTTTACCACCAATTTTGTCATTACAACCATACAGTGTTGCATGTTGCTGTTCTTTTAGTCACGGACCATTTGGTTTTCCGGGAAAGGAGCAGGGATTTGTATGCGGGCCAGATTATTTTTCCATGTTTTTTCTTTGGAAAATTATTTTTTTCCAATGGCCAGACAGTGGGCCTGAATAATTTTTTTACCCCAGCGACTGGCCAGATTATTTTTTTTTACAAAAATCGGGGTCAGAAAAATTTTTTCTAACAAATATCCCAGCCCCCCCCCCCAAAAAAAAAAATCAAATGGTCCGTGCTTTACGAAATTCGGGATTTGAAGTCTACTATAGTATGCTTGCATATGAACAAAACAAAATGATACTGTACAAAGAGTCCGTAAATTTATATTAGTAATAAATTTAAATAATTAGTAATGAATTCTATTTTAAGAAGTTTATTGATGTGTAAACTCAACCGACTCCCTCACAAACTGAATAAATCCCGAAGACATATGTGCATGAGTGAAAGGCTGATTTTACACACCAAAAAAGGAACTTTTTGGATGGACAATATCACCAGCTTTGGTTTATCGATGTGTAAACTGTCCGTGTTCCCGTTGTTGACCAATCAAAATGCAGCATTTTTACCAGATTGGACTTATAATGTTTTGCTTCCCAACCTTTATTTAGTAGTTTCATTTTATTTTATTCATACAAATTGTTTCAAAAATCTGTAATAAAGGACAGGGAAAAACTAAAAATTATGAAACTGAAATTAGAACTGTAGGCAGAAAGTGATAGGAAGTGCTTAAACAAAGAAAAATGTCTGAAATTTTCTTGCAGACCGATAAAAAATACAACATGACCAAATGTTATTTTACTTAAACCCAAATGTAAAATTTTGTAGAGTTCACGAATTCCCTCTCTGGAGAGTAACTTGGAGCTGAACATTGACAATAATTGTTTGATATTCAGATACCTTTGAGAAAATTCTTCTAGATGAAAGCAATGGAAAAATTCTTATCAAAGTCGGATGAAAAAATTTTTAAAAATTCGAACATGTCAGAAATTAACATTTTTGCACCTCAACCCTACTACTTGGCCCCTTTATCGGTAAGAAAAATGCTCGGATTTAGTTAAATAGCATTTTTACAAAGTTTGCAAAAACGCATTTTAATTTTTTTTAACCCAATCATTTTGAAGCGGTAAAAATCAAACATATTAAATCATTCTCTGTGAAAAATCCAATAAAGAACCATCAAAGATGGGTGAATAGTATAGAAAAACATTGACACACGGCACAAAATGAAAGTATTTTGCCTCCTTTGCCCTCACCTATTAATTTTGAAAACCGTATGATATAAAACAAAAATGCGTGTAGTAAAATAAAATTGCTTTGTATTCAAGAAATCAGTTGAAAAAAATCATTGAAATCGGATTTAACATTAAAAACTTTTGAAAAATAACGCATTTTATTCCCCCTTTTACACCAACTATTTCGCCAACGGGATAAATAAACCCATAAAAATCGACAAAATTTGGAAAAAAATAGTCTTTAAAATTTTGACGTATTAACAATCTTGACTTTACCTTCTGACCTCAAAATTAATAAAGTTATACCCCTTTCCTATTCCTCCTTTCAGCATAAGTTTCATTCAAATCGGTGGAGTTAAACTGAAATAACAACCCCCTCCAAAAATAATTACTTTGACCTTGTGGTTGACCTTAAATATCAATAGTGCTCCTCCACTTAAATACTTCGTTTAAATCGCATAAGGCAAACAAGAGTCTGGAAACAAAAATTCTACACAAATGTGTGATGGAATGGCGGAAAGCAGAATTCTTAAGTTTTTCCTTTTTGGCGAAAGGTGGGGACAGTAAAACTGCATATAATTGTGCATTCAACTGTGGACTTTTGATCTCTCACATGAGTATTCTACACTGGATTTAAAATTTATTTAACCGTCTTCGTTGACAAAAACTGAGAGTAAATGCAATCCTATTTTCTTCTCTCGCGATAGTTGCCCAAGGAAAATATTGTTCACCTGCGTTACAATATCATAACAGTTTAATTAGACCATTTTATGTTTAAAAGGCCTTGTTGTGACGTTTTTTTGACGTAAATG
>JARWCS010074141.1:0-15596 GCA_034783895.1 Geukensia demissa | reverse complement strand
CGCAAAGCAATTTAAATGCCCTGAGGTTGTGTTTTGACGTGTGTATTGGTTCGAGATAACGGAATGAATTTACATGCTTTCATGACTTTGGGACCATGAATAAACTTCGAGACAACCGAAAAAGCTTAGTAAATTTATCAAACTTGTCTTTAAATTATTCAATAACATTTGTTAAATTCATCGTTATAAATTATGTTTTTAATTATATCATTAATAAACTTATAAATGTTATCTCTAGTTTAAGCATTTTTCTTTGATCTCTCCAGGTCTTTTATTTATTGAATGTCCTCGCCCATGCTTCTTGGCACACCCTCAATAAAATGTATTATTGTTAGCATTCTTTGGGGCGATACTACTTATGTTGGATCAGTATCTTTCATTTCTTGTATGCAAGATTTTTTAGCAACTTTTTCAAATGTCTTGATGAATATTGACAGTCATGTAAAGAAAACCAGTCATAATCTGTTTACATTATTTTAATGATTATTATTTCAGGAGAAGACTGCCCACAGTACAAGCCAACATGGTTTGTCAGGAAGACAGACAAGATTACAGGAAATCCTATACATGTGTATAATGGAGAATATTGGGATTGTAAACAAAAACAAGACTGGTCTAAATGTCCTGATATTTATTTGTAGCACAATTTGTGTACAGTTAAGGCCTAGAAAGAAGTGCAAATTGGTTATTTTAGAGGCTTGTCCTTGTTGATGAAGTTCAGGATTAGATGTGTGCATACAGCTGATCCTGAGAGCATTTAATGCAGCATAGCACTATAGTCCCTGAAATATGCTACTGCTTATAATTTTTGTTATTTATATTTATAAAGACCATTTGTAAAGTAAACAAACACAGTTTATTGTGCCAGTGAATAGGAAAGCAAAATTTTTTTGCAGTGTTTTATATATTGTGGTGAACTGTCTAATACAAAAACTATTTGGACTGAATATTTTTGTACAGGTTAAATTTACGTAAAATTTAAATCTCTCCCTTCTTTACAGGTTTACATATTACACATGATTTAATAATAAAGACATAAATTTTTGTTCTTATAAATAATATAACCTTCAAAATGTCAATTTTTATTTAATTGCAAGTAAAGTATGCTTAATATTTACAAAAATAAGAAGCTGTAAACGTGATGCAAATATTTCTTCCAAACAAATATTGTTGCATTATAGGTTTATGACTAAATTGTTCTAATTTGACAGTATGGTGCCAAAAAAATAAATCCTTGTTTTAAACAACATATTAAAAATTTATACAATTCTGTGGTTGAAATTTTTACTGATATATCATTTTTCAGTGCAACATATATAAAACAGTCTTTAAATGGATCATTATATAAAAAATTATGGCAATAACCACATTCTAGCATTACGTCTTGCTGAGGTCATGACCATTGAGAAAATAATTAGATTTTTTTTTTATTATGGTTCTGAGGACAGTCGTATAGGTACCTGCAGATTTTGTTGAGAATTTGAAATATTTTATGAGGCTAAATTTAAAGTCTTTGATATCTCAGAATTACCACAAATTTTGACATTAAGTTTTACAAGTCATATTGTCTGTCAATACGAAACTATATTTTTACTGTAAACATTTGTCTGATTAAATGTTTACTGGAAGGAATGAGTTTTAACCAGTTATTCAATGCAGGAAGAACATGAAACAACAGAATCAATTTCAGACATTTGGTCTAATCTTCCAAGAAATATGTCTGGTCTAAAGTGTGTTTTATTGGAAATGACCGATAGATAGCCTTATGAGTTTTGCATAGACAGTATTATGATTGAACCCAGATATGCTCAAAACGTTCTATTCTGAAAACTTATGAAATGAGATATTTTTGCATTAATTAGAGCATAAGAAAATTAAATAGTTTAAAGGTGAATAGTAACACAAGCTTAGCCAAATTCTTTGATTTAATCTAACTTTTATTTGAAGCCAGATAGCCAGTGTTTTAGTTCATTAGTCATATAAAACTTTGACTCATTTTTTGGCACGTACTTTGTACAGGACAAGAATTAAAAATGCAATGTTTTTGGTACCTCATTGTGTTTATGACCATAATTTAAGAGTAAATTAACCTTCAGTCCAAAAGAAGGATAAGATATTTTAAGATATTTCTTTTGTAAGGAATGTCATAATTCAATATAGAGATTTCTGTAATAGAGCCTCCAACTACTACAGGTTAGGTCTGTTCTATTTTTAGTCCTCATCAGCTTTAGCTGTATACCGGTAAATGATAACAGCTGATCAAATGTGTTTTATACTACCTCTCAAGCAAGGGGTCACACTAGAAAAATACTTGCTGATAAATAGAAGAGAGGAAATTTTAAATCATAACTTTGAAGAATTTAAGTAGTTTACGCTATACCTATTCACAACAAAATTTTGAAATGATGTGATATCAACAGAATCTTGCCAATAATTGTATTAAAATGCTGATGCAATATTCATTATTGTTATATTAGACCTACTTCATTTTCAGATTTGTTGGTCTACATTAATTTTGTAATCAGGAATATTTGCTTTCTTGTTTTGATTTTTTTAATGCATCAGAAATTTTCAGTGCAATGAATTAAATAAATCAGACAAACTTACAATACTAGCCTTAATAGTCGAGTCAGTGTCATTTAAGTATTGATACAATAATCTCAGTATAGTCTAATTATTAATTTCCATGGTGTCATTTTACTGGTTAAGCTAAGTCTTACAGTATATCTATGCAAAACTAGTTATACAAATAGGACAAATTAAATATAATATTCAGTTGTGGTACAAGAAGTACAGTTTAAATAGAATGAAAATAACATTTACTGACAAAGTCTTACTTGTTGGTTGCAAAGAGTTATCCATAAACTTAATTTGCAGTACTTGGTAATGCCAGGAAATTTATTTTTAAATCACATCAAATACAATTATCTTCCAATTGTTTTCTTGTCTTTTGCTAATTAAAATATAAATTGTACCACTTTAGGAAATGTGGTGGTAAGAAAAACAATGTAACAAATAACAATTTAATTGTATATCATTTTAATTCAGAAATTATTTCGGAAATTGGATAGGTTGATAATTGTAATAATTGAAATTCATGTTTTGAATTTTGCTTCTTGATAATGTTATTACAGCATATAATGAAATAACATGTATAAATCTTGCTTTGTGATGGTCAGTTTACAAAGGAGAAGACAAATGATTGTATTATGCAGCAGTGAGAATATTGTGAACGATTTTCTTCATATGACCACCATTTCTAGATTCTAGACTGTGGTCTCTAGTGAAGGAGCATGACTTTACAGTATTGGTCAGGTCACTGTTAAACAGTCTCAGAATCTGTGATATTGTTTGATTAAAATACAGCCCCATTCAAACAGTTTTTTTTTTGTAATGGGTTACTCCTGACTCCCACTTGATATTGCTGCTGCATTTAAAGGTTTTTGTTTTGTGATGTCGCTTGTTTGGGAAAATCCACTCACTAGGAATAATTCTCAAACATGCATCAACTTTTAGATTTCTGAAGTCACAAAGCAAAATACCTTGTAGGGCATTAGCGACACTAAAACAAGAGTCATTGGTTTCCTTGTTTTCCCTGTAGCTCATTGTCTGAAATAATTACATGGCAATACTTATTTTGTTTATATTAAAAGTTTTCATGTAATGCTTTATATTAAAGCCATATCATATCATTTTAGACCAAACTGTTGAAAAGACCATTTATTTGTCAATGTTCTATAAATATAAACAGTATATATACTTGTGATGGCAATTTACAGTTCTTGTTCAAATTTTATTGAAAATTTAAAATCTTTTTACTACTTATCTTAAAACACAAAAAGTGGGAATTTTGATATGTCCCTTATCCACAGCAGATTACATTGAAATAATTACTGTAAATGCAGAAATTATTGTGATGTTTTTATTATTATGAATAATGCAACAGGATTATAATCACAATTTTTATTGTGAAATTTTCTGGTAATGTTGTATTACACCTTTTGAAAATGCGCAAAAAAAAAAACTCACATTATTGCTACCATTCAAACATATGCAATAATAACTGTGCACTTATTTCTGAATTAACAGTATATTAAATATACATTTTAAAATGAAATGATATCACCTATTCCCTCAATTACTAGATCAGGTCCACGTGTGAGTAATATTCGGTTACTTAAATTGCAGTACAGATTCATATTATTAGAGATTTTATGATGCTGCTAGAGAATAATAATTTGGGTAACTTTTTATTCTAACAGGAGCAAAAATTTAAAAAATGTGTAATTTGTACATTTGCTGGAATTGTCATAAATCAAAATAATGTTATAACCAAAAATTTTATGATTTGATTTGTGTAAATTTATTACATAATCCCTAGATTTTTAGAACTATTCTTTAGAGGAAAGTGTTTATTTATCATTATGAATAGTGATTATTGATACAAATTGAAATAGAAATTAGTTATAAAGGTGATATAATGTAAGAAAATGTCATAGTTAACAGTTTGATTGTATATGGAGTGTTAATTGATCAAGGTCAACAAATGATGAAAATCGTCAAATATTATTGTTAATGGATTTTTAGCTCACCTCATTGTAGGATCTTGCCGATTCATGTGAGTTCTTGGCATCACTATTTGTCTGTCATCTGTCATATTTATCACAAACCTATATCCAGCAAACCCACTGAACAAATAAAAAGACCTCTGTTGCTAAAAACAAATGATCCAGCTAAAAGTTATAGAATTCTCAGAAAAAACAATGCTTATTGGGACTGAATTTTAATTGAGTGGTCCACTAAATCTTTAAACAAGTTCCATCTGATTTGTCTGACACACCTGACCATCAATCAAGATGACCAATGTTACTTATATGGAAATTGTTAATAAATGTTGTCTGAAATCAAATTCTTCTTAGTTTTTTAAACTAATTTGGCCACTAATTTACCTGTGAAGGCCAAATGTTGTTTAGCTTTAGGACCATTAAAGATTTTTTGTCTGAAAGGGGACCCAAGGTGATTGTTGAAAACAAAATTTTGTTGATCCTGTCTCATATTTGGCATCTCCTATTGGCAAATGTGATAGCCATTACAGTCAATTAATTTTAAATATGTTATTTAAGGAAATAAGCTTCAAAATTTACCATATTGTCAAAACTTGGCTTCAATTATAAGTACAGAAAACTCTGCAAAATATTCATTTAAAATCATCCAGATATGACATCTTTAAAATTCATATATTATTGGCAGTTATATTTCAGGTGAGTGATACATTTGTTACATACACTGCTTATTTCATCTGTTTGTAAAATGAGTTATCCCCCCTTGCAAATTCCTAAGATTTCTAGTATCCAGTTTATATTGCCAATATTTTTGTTAATTTTCATTATTTTGTTGATATCAAATTGTTATTAGCCATTAATCATGAGTTTGAGAGTTTTAAATGTTATATATAATATGCAAACTTTATATATGTGATACACGGTGTTGAGATGATTTTATAAATTAATTTGCTTGTGTTTGTATTTCTCTGCAAGCTTGTGGTTTGTATGCCAATCATTTAAAATGTTTATTATATAACAGAATGTACGAATGATAGTTTATCTTTGATAGGAAAGAGAGATTTTGTCATGTTGACATCCAACATTTTTAAATTTGAAATTTTCTTGCAGTATGATTTGTTGATTGAAACCTAAATGCAATTGGTAGACTTTTTAATTTTGTAAGAAAAAGAAATGCTTTTTGTTACTGCAGAGATTTATCATTTAATCTGTTTCTAGTATAACAGATAAGGATCCAATCTCCCACCAAGCTCATATCCTTTCCGTAGACTTCACTCCAATGAACTCTGCCACGGGTGATCTGCCATGACAGTTAAACTCCACCCCTTATATGGAAATGAGCTAGGGTTTCCCCTGCTCTTGTCAAAGTCGTCTTTAAGTAAATGTTAGATGACGTAATTTATAGCTGTGGTTTATCCGCCCTGAGAGGAATCCTTCTTTACCTGTGGAAGAGTCTACCACTGACACCAGAAGTCAGATGACTTTGCTGCGGAGTTTGATAAGGATCCGCCCCCCCCCCCCCCCCCAAAAAAAAATCCTGAACAAAAAGTTTTATATTTCAATTCAGTGACACCTGTATTTAATGATTAGGGGAGAGTTGAGACATTCACAATCGGTTACAGGTTATTACTTGATTAATGTTTGAATTGTCATAGCTTTCAGCAGGTGCATGCTTCTTTATTGTGCTGCTCTAATTAAAGCAGTTTGGTTATTGTCAACCAGAAGAATATTGTTCAAGGAGATATCTTTTACATGTGACAGGTTAGAATTTGTCTCTGTCAATTTAATTTGAATCAGGAAGTACCCGTAAGTCATTCAGGATAAATTTACCATACAGATTAAAACAAGAAAAATAGCAAGTCTCCTATTCCAATTCTTTATGATTAATTTGATTTAAAAAATTAATTTCTTTAGAATTAGTCCTGCAGCGTATAATACAGATGTTGTTAAAATGATGTTTGGATTTAAATACTAGTATTATTCTTTTGCAGCAAACACTTTTGACCCTGCAAAATTAATTCTCTGGTTTTCAAACCAAATTCTGTGAAAATTGATTTTTTGCAGGATAAAGTAACAATGGTATTTCACATTGAGAAAAACACAGAAAAAAATGAGGGATATCTTTTTTTAACATTTTTAATTTTTATCCTTCAAAGAGATAAGGGAAGGTCCTGAAAACAAGAGAATTTTAAATTCTTGTGGCCTTACACAAAGTAAAAATATTTCTGGTTTTAAGAACTTGCATGATGTTGTTGCTCTGATATGCAGGCAGTATGGTTTTTGTGTGCACATGGTATTGCTCAGTAGATGTATGGTCACATATTTATCTCATCATTGTTATTGATTTATCATTTTGTTAATGATTCAATAAATCATGTTTGTCAATCTGTTTTTTTTTTGTAATTTGCAGTATAAAAGTATACAAAATAACCAAATCACAATGACATATCAGAAATAAGTCCATCTTGCGCAAACAAATTCCCGTAACTCCATAATGACTCATCAAGAATTTAAAATAAAACAAAAGGGAACAGGCATCATCCGTCCCAACAACATGTTAAAATTTAAGAATCAGATAAGGATTTTCAAGTTAGTGTACGACTTATCAGAAAAAAGCAAGTTTCACACAAACAAAATCCCCTAACTCTGTAAGGACAAATCAGAAATAGATCGTTGATTGATTGATTGGATGGTGCTTAATGTCCAGTGGCAAATAATTCATGGATATTTAGGACAAAAACATATTAATGATGAGTGATGATGAATGAACCCAGAGTCTGATTTTTAATGTGCTGGCTCACGAAAGCAACAGTTGGCAGAAGACATGCACTTTACCCAGACACATTATTCTGACTCGGGGCAGATCAGTCTTTAATGCTGGATGCTAAGTAGAGAAGCAGCAAATACCAATTTTAATGTCTTTGGTTTGACCCGCCAGGGATTGAATCCAGGAACGTCTTCACTCGAGGCAAGCATGCTAACCATTACACCACCGAGGCAGTCAGAAATAAAACAAAAATAAAAGGGAACCAGGCATCATCATTACCAACAAAATATCAAAATTTGAGAAAAAAACGGATAAGGCATTTTTAAGTTTGTGTGTGACGTGTCTCGAATGGATGGACAGACAGTCGTAGTCAAGCTGCTTCTGCTTAGGCAAGACAGGTAATGATTTGTCTCAGTAACTACACATGATAGGAAAACAATATTCAGTGTGCTTTTGATGTACATTGCGAGTTGGTGTGCGACATGTTTCTGGTAGACCGAAGAAAAGCTGCTACTAGACCTCCTTCTGCCTTTCTGCTTTTTGTGCTTAGATAATTTTCTCTGTAACTACATCTGATTTGTCAACAATACCCTATGCATTCATTCATCGTTACATGTTCATTTCAGTGTGTCCTAAGTCTGGTGTCCTTGACCTTAGTTTCTCAGTCCATTGACTATCTGAAGTTTTTGTGCCTACCTGGGTTGCCATGCTTATTCATTTCGATATTTTTGATAATAATTTGTTGAATTTATGGAGAAATGTCAGCTGTTGACCTGATTATCATGTGAACTTTTTGCTTGTGTCAGTGAGAAAGCCAATTTGCAGGTGGGACATTACTGTACCCACACTTGTGTTATTGTTGGAGGTCACAATGTCATTCTGTGTTTACTAGTGTCCTATGATCAAATTTTGTTTATCCTTGAAGGACAAAGTGACCCTCAATGTTTACTGTTTCTTCTGAGGCAAGTTTGCTTATTGTTGGAGGACAAGGCACCTCCAATGTCACTGTTTCTTGTGATCAAATTTCTGCTCACTATTGAGGCCAAAGTCGTCATCAATGTTTTCTGGTTTCCTGTGATGTCAGTTTAACTCATTGTTGGCTACTTCATTACCTTCAATGTTTACAGGTTTCATTTGATGGAAATTTGGTTCATTTTTGGAGACCACAGTGATCTTCATTGATTACTGGTTTTGCATGATGAAAGTCTTACTGGTTGTTG
The DNA here is from genome assembly GCA_034783895.1 of Geukensia demissa. NCBI lineage: Eukaryota > Metazoa > Mollusca > Bivalvia > Mytilida > Mytilidae > Geukensia > Geukensia demissa. Next base: position 7,047 of record JARWCS010074141.1, on the reverse strand, counting down.
GACACAGTGATTTTGAATGCGTACTGGTTTTTGTCTTGCCTGAGTCTTTCAGTTAGGCAGCGGCATCAACTTTCTGTAAGCTTTATATCTCTTAAACTGTTTCACCCAGGCAAACCAAATTTGGTGTGCAGATAGTTCATGATATGAACTTGCCAACCAGTCGTAGATCATTGACCTTGACCTCATTTTCGTGGTTCAATAACAACTTTATAAAAATATCTGTCTTCTATATAGCATTTGACCTTGACCGTATTTTCATAGTTGTTTGACTTTTCTCAACAAATGTATTACCTAGACACACTATATTTGGTCTGTAGTAAGATTTTGATGGGTACCTGCAGTCTGCTATAATATGTCAGTTGACCTTGACCTCATTTTCACAGTTTAGTCCACTTTTTGTTTTGTCTAAGTCCACATTTGTTAGTCAGCTATTCCAATTGCAGGCAAGACATTTTCTTTTCCACACTTGTATGTAAGAACAGTTTTGCTCACTGTTGGAGACCTTGTTCTTTTGATACAAGTTTAGTTCATTATTGGAGGCAATATTGGCCTTCATGTTTACTGCTCTCTTGTATTGTAATGACCTATGTATCTATGCAAGATTTGTTCTCTATTGGAGGTCACAGCAACCTATGTTTACTGGTTTCCTGTGATTTAAAAGAAAAAATATGGAACATATGCCAGAGACTTAGATCCAAATCTAACAGTTCGAAAGCCAAATTTAACTCTGTGTAAAGTGCTTTTCTGGATGAATCTTCATCAGACACATATTTTGTTAACGGTTTCTACAGTTACCACCAATTTTATCTTTGTCTCCTGTGATGAAAGTTCTGCTCATTGTTAAGAGGTCAAAGTGATTTTTCATTATTTCTGGTAAAGACCTGTGAAGTCCCCATTCATAAGAATATTCACATATTTTTACACCACTTTGCAGCAAAACTCCTTCAATTTTTTTCATTTTTGTCTTTGAACTGAAGCAAATTTTTAATCTTTTATATATAAATAGATGTGGTATCATTGTCCCTAAGACAGCCATCCAAAAGGTGTAAATCTCAAACTTCTACAGGTTGCCCTAAGGCCTTCAATAATGGACATGTCCACACTATGTTATTTTTGTTTCCTTTAAAAGACCTTTTATTGGGTTTTTATCCATGAAAACGTCTGTCTTACAATAACACATTCATTAATTTTTTCCTGGAAAGAGTATAAACAATTTAAAATTACTAACATTTATTACTCAGCATAAAATGTTACAACAAACCATATGGAACAAGTAAGATCACATGATCAAGGACATCATATGACCAGATCACATGACCATATTTTACTTTATATCAGAAACTACAGAGTAAACAAATAATACATAAACAACTTTATCCATCCCAAGGCTGCCATGAATATTTTACTTCAAAGTAATAAAATTTGAGTTGAAAAATTTCACCAATATGGTAAAATTGTGCTTCACATGTAAAATCTTTTAAAAAAGGCTACCTCATTTAAAATTTTGAAAAGAAGGGCCCAGAAAAAAAAATTTTATGAGGTCAGAATTAACAGTAAACCAGAATAAAGGAAGTTCAAGAACTAATACATGGGCCAAATTTGAATGGTAAAATCATCTTTTCTATATTAATATCATGTGATCACTTATTATCTCCCTTGTCAATGACCATGTGACCAATGGAACCAAAATATCTCTTTAACATCTCTAAACAAAATATACACAGCAATAATATAAATTATATTCTACCAGCAAAAAGATAAAGAGAGATATTTATCGTCGAACTAAATCAATAACTACATAATTTACAACTTTGACTAAACATTTAATGACAATCATTATGCACAAGCAAGCACTATTAAAAGAATTTTTGTTCAACATGAATAATTAATCATCAGATGAGAAAAAGTTACACAATTTCTTTATTAATGAAGTTTTTTTGTAACTTTCCTAATACAAGCTAGAAGACAAGCAAAAGAGGTACAGAAGCACAGCTTCAGCTAAAGCAAATTATGTACACAAGTTTGGGAGGGTCAAGAGGTCATCTTAGGAGGGGAAAATAATTGACCATTTAAGACAAATGAACACTTAAATAAAGTTTATTTACAATAAAATCTTAAACAATGGGGAGTAGAAAAATGGCCTTTAAAATAGTGGCTGCTTTAAAGAGGTGACCACAATGGCAGGTGTCACTTGAGTCTAAATGTTATTATTTTTGCAAAATACAAAATGTACAAGTGTTTTTATTGCTTATATTCTAAATAAGTGATCCAAAAAAGAAGTAATGTAATTTAAAAATGATGAATTGAAATTACACTGAAACTGGTAATAAGAAATTTTCAGTAATCTCTTTTGATACAGATTATTTATAGTTATTGTTTGGTTCTTTTTGTCTCCGTTTATCTTTAAGTGAAAAGGAAGCTTGAGATCATTTCTGTTGTCAAGCAACATATTTTTCCTTTACTTGCTGAAACATTACCTATATTAATATCTTACTAAAAGTTTATAATCTCAGATACATAAAAAAAATAAAACCACATAATTTAAAAGAGCTTACATATTAAAACAAAATGAATGATTAGTGATAAAATACAGCTAATTAAAACATCTTAACAACAGAGGCAAAAAAAATTATGTTTTCAAACCTGACTGATCAAGCAAAACCTGTTGCCAACATTAAACTCATAAATTAAGATCATCAATGCCATGTGCAATTTAGTAGACTGTGATAACAGTGTTACTATTCAGCTGGGGTTTTAGACAATATTTAACTTAAAATGGCAAAATTAGTCCACTGAATAATTAGAGAAACAAAATCAACATTGTTAAAATATTGCTTATCATATTTTTACAACCTCGATAGTTAAACCTTCAAATTTCTGGCCAAGGCTTGAAATGGAATGTTTAACTATCTCAAAAGTAAAAATATACAATTATTAATGACTAAAAATGTAAGATTCTCTATTTCTTCATAGGTTTAAATAGAGACAGGAAAATTCCATAAGAGAAAATGGAGGGACAGACTACTTTCAGGTAATCAACTTCTCCGGTCTTTAACATTAAATTTTCTGTGGAATTATAAAAATAAAGGCTATGGAATAAATGCCAAAAAGTCAGCAACCTTTTCCTCATTGAGTGTTTTATAAATGTATCATAATTCCACTTCGTAGAAAGGGTTTTTCTGGATTAACCTTCATCAGGTATGCTTTGGGTCAAAATATTGGAAGTCCAAAATAAAATTAATAAAAAAAATTTCAGAAAATGTCCCCCCCCCCAAAAAAAAAATGATGAGATGCAAAATAAACAAAGTTGAATACACCCTTTTAAACTGTAATTGAAATGGCTTAAATTCAAGAAGTATGAAATTCAAATTCAAACAGACAACAACAAGGACAATAGATCTCTTACTTCAAAACACATATTCCATAAATCAAAACTGTATAGCATTAACCTTGAGGACAGGAAACAATTTTACTGCCTTCACACATAGACCAATTCGAACTCTCAAACATTTATAACAGACTTGTTCTTACAAATCTTACTTCAATTTTTCTTTGAATATGTATTACACAATTATTTAGCACTTAATTGTGAAGTAAAATAGATATATCAACTAAACACATGTACATAATGAGTATACAATCAGGTTTTTAAACAATAAATTTCCTTTAGCCTTTTACATGCAAACAACATCTAATCGTCATCATCTGATAACGTTTCATATTTCGACAACAATAATGGGGCTGGTTCCTGTGTCCAATATGTCCTCTCAGAGTCATGTGATGATGCCACCTGGTTCCCAGTTCCATATGACATCTGTGAAGAGCTAACTGGTTGGTTATTTCCAGATATATCTGAACTAGAATGGGGTCTACTTCCTTGATCAGGGGTACTGAAGTGTGACTGTTCTGGTGCACCTCTGGGACTTCTAGATCGACCATAAGACATAGACAACATTCCACTATCGGGAGTTCGACTTTGTGAAACTCGATCACCCATGTCATGAACATCTGAACTACTACGTGGACTATTGTCACTATCTCTGGAAGATCTTGCAGATTTAGGTCGATCAGGTCTAGGAGAAGAAATATTTGATGAACTGTCTATATTTCCTGATTCCTCAATTACCATTCGATCCGAGTGTGTACTGTCAACACTGGGATGAGAAATGTTAGAACTTTCCTCAACTTCCATACCTTCATGTTTTGATGAACGTCGTGAAAATCTTCCGTCTACAGAACTTTGATCCGCACTTATATGAGAGCTACCTACAGCACCTTCTCGTGATTTGTAAACATCTTGTGAATCACTACGATCTGCAGACATATGTACATCACTTGAACTCTGGATCTGACCTTCATTTGACTTTGACTGTTCAGGATGTGTTCCACGACTATTGTCTGAGCTGTCTACGACACCACGTCTTGGACTTCTAGTGTTACCAGTAAATCCTTTGTAACTACTTTTTACTGGAGGTGGTCGTTCATCTTCAGGACTATCTGGAAAATCATATTCAGACCTAGGCCCTTTTTTCTCTGAACTTGCAGCTTTTTGAACATCCGCGTGAGAAGACTGTGATACTTTGGGCTGTTCGCGAGGCATTCCCATATTTTGTGATTTTGCCATAGATTCATCTGGTTCTGGTCGACCCCTAGATCGTCCTAAAAATCGCTTCTTACCAGAATAAGATGCTGGATTTGTTGAACTCTCAGCTCCATCACTTGATGAGGATGATCCAACTTGTTGACGAAAGTCTCCATCTTGATGATATCCATCAGTCTGTGATGTACTTGTTGGTTGTGCTTGCATCATTTCTCTCTGACGATACTGAGTTGATTCTGGCTGTTGCTGAGAGGCCTGAGCAGCCATTGGAGAGTGGGCTCTGACTGTGGGTGACATATGCATTTGTAATCCATGTGGGCTGTGCATTTTCTGTGCAGGTGGTGTCCGTTGTTGTGGTGGCATGTTTGATGATTGGGGGCGCTGCTGATTTTGTTGTTGCTGCTGTTGTTGATGACTAGATTTCTGTTGCTGTTCTTGAATGTTGTCATCTCGTAAAACTTCAGCAATTTTATTTTTTACATAATCCAATGTTGAAATGTCGGAAGAAACATTTGACGACTCCGAAGAATGAGGTGAACCAACATTAGAACTTTCTGATCCTCCTACAACATAAATTCATTATTCAATTAGAATCTGCAAAATCTGGAATTTGATTAAGTCCTGTTTGAAATATTTTCTGTTTCAGTAGTTATGACTAGACTGGATTGAAAAATTACAGTTTCCCTTCCCTACATTTAATGCATCCCGATTATCAAATTGCTGTTTTCTCTAAGAATTTTCTATTCTTTGAACTTGTAAAGCTTTGTCATAGCGGGATTCTGAGGTAGGACTTATAGACACAGTCTACATTTAGACCAACTTATAATTTTCAACAATTGTTAAAAAAAAGCAAGACATAATATACATGTTCAACATCAACATTCAAAATGGCTACACCAATGTTATGGAATTAATGTTAAACAGATGTGAAAGAGTTGTTTCCCTTGGTAGATATATATAGCCAGCCTAAATCGGCTGTGCTGGAGATGTTACTCTTTTGCTCAGTGGGTAAGAGCGCTGACTATCACGCAGATGACCTGGGTTTGATTCCCAGTGGTGGCGGTGGCAATTTTTTACGTCAATAACGCTCTCCACTTACATTTAGTGCCCATTGAAAAACCCAAGATGGTTAGGTGGAGACTAGCCAGGGTTTGTTTATGTTAGAGTCATGATGGTAGGACCACTCTAGGTGGGGGAAGTGTGATGAGATTGCTTCCCTTGGTATATACATAGCCAGCCTTTATCAGTTAAGCTGGGTTGTAAACTCATTGGCTCAGTGGGTTAGAGCATTGACAATCATGCAGGCAAACAGGGTTCGATTCCCAGTGGTGGTTGTTGCAATTTTGTGATGTCAATAACTCTCTTCTATTACACAGTAATAACAAAAAATTTACAAATATTGTAATCTACCTGAACAAGTCTAAATGCCTTTTGAGTTTAATTATTCCTGTGCGAGGGTCAGAGGGAGTTCAAATTAGGTTAAAAATCAATGTATTATTATCTATGCACATGTACAATAAATGTAATCAGGATAATATATATACGATCTTATAATACCCTAAAATCTTTAACAATATAATTATGATATTTCCATAATGATCCATTGTAGATTGTTTGAGTTCCAACAATAAAATTTTTTTTTCTATACTCCGATACAAACAAGACCAAAAATTGCACTCACATTTCAGAAATATAAAGGAATTTGTGTCTAATAATAAATACTGATCATTAATGGTCACCTTGCTTGGGTTTAGCCAGTAAATTGGAGATGTGTTGATGGTTGGCAGCTACAGAAGATGTGACATGTAATGAGCCAGATCTTGACCTCGGAGACCGTGGTGGTGAAATCTTAGTAGACTGTGCCTCACTGATAGCCTCCAGTCCTGTTGAAAAAATGATATATAAGTAAAAAAAAAAATTCCCAAATCCAATCTTACAAAAATGTCTTCCTGGCTAATAATAAATATGGAAAATTCAATTCTTGGGAAAGCACAATAAAATAAAAGTGTGATTATGTTCTTGAAGAATAAAGCTGATCCTGACCAATTACCTAGATTTCTGCCAGCTATCTCAATATATTTTACTAGTCTGATTTGATTTTCGCAATGATTTATTTTCACATTTATAAAATTTAAGAGGCTGTCCATGGAATACCCAGGCAAGTACTTGCAAAATATTGTTTTGAAGAAAAATAGCTAAATTTGATATTACAAACATGTGTTTTCTAAGAAATGGACGTTGATAAATTGTTAACTGCAACAGTTTAAGTGTAATAAATTATAAAGAATGCACTAAACTCTGTAAAATTAAGAGGAAAACTCTGCAAAATACATATAATTAAGATATCGTTCAACAGTTTTGACGTCATATTGCAATCCTATGTAAATTTCAGCATTTTGGCCATTTTTCAGAGTTTTGGTCTGAACATATAGGTGTAAAGTTCTGCA
>JARWCS010073925.1:0-15601 GCA_034783895.1 Geukensia demissa | reverse complement strand
ATTGTATATACACTAAGTTATAGGTATCAGATAGACTAAACAATATCTGATATGTTTATTTTTCAATTTTAGAATTAGAATTAGTCGGGTAGATGAGGTGAAAAATCACCAAACAAACCTTAAGTGAACAAACATCATCTTTGAAACGAAAATTGAATGAAAGTTTTGGAGGCTTAGGCTACATTTCTATCGTTTTCCTGAATAACACTCAAGAAGGTCTCAGCCTTAATTGATAAAAAAATTCTCGAAAAAAGAGCTTAATTATTTACTATTGATGGAGTGCTGAAAGTCTTTTCTTCAAAGCTGAACAAATGTATAGTGAATAAGAAAGTCTATTATATTTTGTAATAATATTTTACTCTTGATTTTGGTTACCATTGAACACACAATGCCTTTATTTATCAAACAACAATGTTTTAACATCTTTTTCTCCGAATTTGAGCAAATATTACTGAGATCTTTTGAAAACTGTATTTTTATTATTGTACGTTGGTTAAAAGCATATGTTATTGTGCTGTTACAAGAAAACAGTTCAGACAGCCAACAAAACATTGTGACAAAAATCGAAGAGGTAATTCAGTCTACGGAAAAAGTGCACATAATATAAGGTCACCTTTTTTGGTATTTGTAGATTTATTTTATTAAAAGACCCTGCGCCACTTACTGCAGTCATTTTTTGAAGGAGGACGACATTTAGGTCCATTTCGTAAAAAAGTTTATAATTTCTCGGTCTTCGAAGATGCAAAGGTCTCCGGTAATAGTATAGCCATGGGTTCATATCCAAATTTGGATTTTTCACAGTGCCACGAAGTTGGAGTATTAACATCTGATGTATATAATGTATAATTAAAAATTATCATTCTACTAGACCTTTGATAACTATACCATATAATATTTGGTTAGATATCATCAAAATATGGGGGTATAAGATTTTGAACGGTTGTGTCATTAAATATACCAGATAAACATAGGAAATTGTAGTCGCTAATAGATATTTTTTTGTTAAAAAAAAACTCGTCATATTATTGACTAAATCGTTGTCCATATGTAACAGGTGATATAACATGATCTATCTAATTGTTTTTCTTAGTGAAATGCAGACTTGCTGAACGAATATTATTTTAAACGATCTTTTCTATAAAAAAAATTATGCACACAGTATAAAAATCAATTACCTGCATACAAATTGTCTGTATCACATTAGAACCGATGATTTCTGCCACCGCTTTATCAGTTTTATCATAGACGCAACACCCCATATCGACAGAGAAACAGACAGTCAAATTTGGTATTATAGTTACCTCCCTTAAAGACAGGTGCCACTAGTGGAGCAGTTTTCACACCCGAGGCCATAATAATGTCAAGAAGAATACCAGTTTATAAGTTGCTTATTTTTGAAGGGGCTTACTATGAGATAGCCCATATCTGTTTGAGTTCCACTACCTTTAAAAAAAACTATTAATGTACAAAAGGTAGCAGATGGGTATTATTACTCACAAGACAGCCATCTACCAAAAGCAGTTGAAATGAAACTTTTACAGGTACAATTACGTTATTAAGTAGAGAGTCAATACCTTGAATAAAGCGGTAAAAAAGCCACCGGAAAAATAAAATGTGTAACTATTCACAAAACACGACAATCGACCCAATCTATTGAAAAACTAGGACCAACAAACTGAATTAAATGTATAAGACAGTTTTTTTTCATGTTATTTTGCAATCTTATTTATTATAGATAAACTTTAATTGTGTGACATTTAGAACCTCGATAAGGCGGTGTTCACTTTTTCTGATAAATAGTAAGGAATCTTGAACTACTTATGAAGTTTTTAAAGTTTACATTAATCCATTTTGCTACATAAGTAGAAGTTTAATAGTAGTTATTTCTTTAGATATTAAATACAACAGTCATGTTGTATACAGAAATACTTAAGGTGTACTAATTGAAAAGTCAGTGATTGAATAATACTATTCCAACTATTTTAAGAATGAAAATATATTAATCTTGATTACTCAAAAGTAAATTAGGATATATGAACTTAAGGTTTTACGTATTGAATTTTAAAATGAAGGCGTGTCTTGGATTATGGATGTTAGGAAGTATTCTAATCTAATATAACATAAAACTTTCCTAAGAAGGACACTCAGATAACACTTGGAACAAAACAGGCAGTAAATTTGTTTTGAAATTGAATATACTGATCAAAAATATTTTCAACACATGTAATTAATATTGTCGGGACCAAAAAATTAGATTTGTAAAACCAACCTTTAATTTATTCATGGAGGAGAAAAAATATGACATTGTTGTTTCAACTTAACGAATTGAGTTCTTTAGCACTACTGTGGACAAACTCATTGCCACTATCCACAAGTATAAATTTGGCATGTCATATCATCACTATTTTTTCGATACAGGACTATATATTTTGTAATCCTGCAAAGGCATTTAATCGGATGTACCTTTGTTCTACTTGTTTTTGGTTTTGATATCCATATCCTGCTGGCCATTTTCTAAATTACGCTTTTCGGTGTGATTGGTATAGTATGTCTTCAAAATTTTTTTAACCTAATTTTTATATTATACCAAAAGAAAAAGGGGGTTTGAACTACCTGTCCCAATGGATGAGCTTTGGCTATTGGATTGTTTTTTTGCCATTTTATTACTTCTCTTTCTTTGTTATATTTATTTAAATTAAGGTAGTTTTTCTGTCAATAATAACTTCCATTTAGTTCTAAGTCAAGCAATGTCCAAAACTGGATATTACACTGATAAATGAGTGTTTTATTTAAAGTCAACCGTGAAGTTTCGTTAATTTGTATTATTATGCCATACAAAATCGTTTCAATCGGTGTTAATTGATGATGTTGGTATCTCATGACAGGGATGCGTCTTTATTTTGGAAAGCAAAAGCAAAGTAGTTTAAACAGCAAAAGATACCAAATCTCTTCAAAGTTCTCTTGGGTCATATCATGAACATATATTGTGGTATTAAAAATATCAAAACTACTTCGATGGTAAAATAATGGGTGGAGTTTAAAATTTACAATGAATCAGAATAACACATTTAAGGTGTTCTGGAAATATGACAATCATTTAATTCTTATTGATTTATTTTGTTAAATATTTGTTTCAATGGAAGTTCAGCGATCCGTAACATATTATTTGCTTCGCATTGTGATTTTCTCCATTCATTTTTCGATCCAATATTTAGAAATACTTCAACTTTTGTGTCGTCTTATAAGTGGTTAAACATTCTACTGCTGAATACAAAAGATTACTTGTACCAAATATATATATAAGTTTTAAAGTTTGAAGAACAGGAAAAACTAAAAATATATTACGCATAATGTCAGTGTGAGGACTTAAATGGAATAATATTGATGAAGTGCTTTATCGAGACGTTTTTAAAGCCGAAGAACCAAATTCGAAGCAGGTTGATGACCAGGTTGAGACAAGATCGAGAGAACGGAAACAATACATTTTTATTTATTTTAAAGCATTTTTTACAGTTGTGATTTCAATTTTTTTTGCAAGCGTGAAATATAAAAGACGTCAGACAAAAAATAGTATAAGGAGTTGAAATGTTTATTTTTCTATATAAAAATGTCCCAAAATGGAAGTAAGCTTTTTTCCAGTTGCTGTTTTTGAGATTGTAGATTGTTAAAAGTGAGGTATACTATAGACATGAAAAACTCTTTACAGTAAAGTTGACAAAATATATCAATTAAAATAAAACATGTATTATTTCAATTTTCAAGCATGTTTTGCCCTTTTTATTTACATGTAATGGGATAAATATCGGTAAAGAATAGAACACCTTTTCGTCGGTAATCAAAGAGATCAGCACGAATGACACAACATATATCTTTTCATCACACGTAGCTCTTAATATTTCATAAACATACGAAGTCACAATGACAAAAATTAGAAGACAGCAAAAGGGACGATGAAAATTATGAAGTCAGAGGAAAGATTTAATTTAATTTCCCTAAAATCGCACAGAAAATTTTCAGTACAAAAATACTGCATATACAATTAAAGCTTGATAAATAAGGAAAAAAACAAACATAAGGGCGATCTAAGATACTTCTGCTTTAGTAGTGGCTTCGCAATGTGGCCTGTTGTACAACTCGTGATGAGTCACAACTTGAAGCAGTCGATACTTAATGTATTGTTCGTTGTTTTGTTTTTTAAAGAAATTTCATTGTGCTACGATTCGTATGAATATTAGTAACAGATTTCATGGGGTTAATGGTCGCGATATCAGAACCATCTAATTTGCTACAAATTCTATCTTAAACTGCGTTATAAAGCTGAACTTATACAGCAGCTAATAATAGATTTTGGAGTACCTAAACAAATTAACAATGCATTCAACGCATTTTTGAATTTATTTTGATCTGGTAAGCTAATTAAAAATTATTTTAAAGCAAACAAAAGCGAAACATCCAACGATCATGACTGCTAGTTCAAGGCAAAAGGTTCAATTATAACAGTCTGTTTAAAAACTTTGTTCGTCAAATTACAATAATCCAAACCGTTATCAAACATCTCACTAGCGATAAATCAACGACTTTGGGCAGTTGGTATACTCTCTAACCTAAGATGCACAAGCACTTAAAATTTCGAAGGTGTTTCTTTCAGAATAGGTGTAATTGCACAAAAGAAAAAAATCTTCCGGCGAAACATTTGAACTTGATATATCTTTAATTGTGCAAAGTTTGATTTTGTTATTTTATACGATCATGTGTTGAAAATCAATTATACTGTGGAAATTAATCTCTAGAGACATTATTCAAGATAATCGATACAAAAACAGCTATTAGAAACTTTTATTTGTTGTCATATTCTGATTAAAACATGTGCCGTGCCATAACGACCATTTTCCTTGCTGTGATGATAATTTTGACAATTGATTAGAAATCGATGTAGTATGTTTGGTTAAAAGATTCATCCATTAAAGTGGAAATAACAAATATGTTTTGATTTACAAGTTACCTATCGGTCTTCAATAGTGGACAAGGATCATACTTCTGAACAAAATGTTAAAGATAAACAGAATAAATATAAAATATTCGAATGTAACAATAAACGACCAAGAATAAATTAAAAAGTAAAATGTGAACCAGATATCCCCAAAATAACCACAGGCAGTGGAAAACAGGTTCTTTACTTCCAACAAGCACACAAAGTATGTATCAGAATTGAATATGTTTGTCACAGCGGTATTAAAATCATCATCAAACCAAATAACAAATCAACTGTCCTGGATTAAAATCATAACATGGCAATAAAATGGTGACAATTAAAACATACGAATATATATCTACAACGACTCTGAAAGATTCCACAAAATGTTGTCTTTACCCCTCAAGAAAACATGCGACAACGAAATTCGCTGTTGTGGTTATATCCTTTCTAGTAAATGTGATCTAATATATTCTGTAAATGTACACGTTCAGGAAATGTATATTAGGCAGCAGAAAGTTCACGCCTAATTAACGATATACTCAACTTTCAATAAGTTAAAGTCATTATAGGATTGACTAAACAGTATCTGATATGTTTTAAATTTCCAGATTTTCGAAAGATGAGGTAAGAAATCACCAAATTAATATTTCATTGAAATAAATCACCTTTCAATCCAAGGATAAAATTATGCGTACGGGCTACATATTTATTGTTTTAGCCTCCTGATATTTTGTCGTTGATTAATCTAATGCAGAAATTTGGTCTACCAAAAGACAAATTTATTTAGAAAAGGTGGACGTGGCATGTCTGTCGATGAGACAGCAATTCGAAACGTGTAAATATCAAATTTCTACAGGTTGCCATAAGGATTTCAATAATTAACGCATGTCCACAACCTACGGCCACTGTAAAAGGCTAAAAGAATAAAATGTGGTCTGGTTCGGACAGTCGCATAAGTATGAGGTGGGGTGAAATGATTTGTGAGTACTTAACACTTCCCTTATGCGGGAACAGTGATGTGACAAAACACCATTAAAATCAAACTTTAAAAACCAACTGAATAAGGTTTTACTTTTAATTTTTCGATACATAGTACACAGACACTAACACGAAAACAAAAGACAACAAGATGTAACGATCAAGGCAAAAATACTTGTTTCTGACAGCTAATTCAAACAAACTTAATGACAAACCAGCTACAACATAAATCAAAACAGTTTATCCCTTCCGCTGCATTTGGCTTCACATTTCGATTTGTTTTGATTTCAGTACTTCCTTTACTATGTTTTGATGTTGGACTTCTTGGGTTTTGGTTCCAATGCTTGTGATGTGAGGTTACATCTCAAAATGCGCGACCATGCTTAACACTGGTTAACATGTGTTTTAAAATTAATATTCAGAACTTCAAAAAAGCAGGAAGACATTGTAAAAAAAACAACGGCGGAAATGAAATTATTTTAGACAGTTAACCTTGTGAGTAATTTTTATTTATATTACAAATGGATTTAGCAAATAACACTCAAAAGAAAAGAAACATGGGAAAAGGAGGAACTATTCACTTAAACAAGTATTTGAAGAAAGTGTGTTTGTTAATCAGCTTTGTTGTAAAACTTTAAAATTAAATAGTCATATAACTGACGCGATTGTTGCCTTTGAATAATTATGACATAATGACTATAAGTTGTTGTGAAAAGGCTGTTTTATTGTGAAGGGAAAATCAAATACACTGCCATTTACACCTGTTTTACTGTACTAGGAAATCAAATACACTGGCATCTGCACCTGTTTTACATTGGAAGAAAAATCATAAAAAAATACTGCCACCTAGTCCTCTTTTACTTTACAAGGGAAACAAAATAAACTGACACATGCATCTGTTATACATCGCAAGGAAAATTAAATACATATGCACCTGTTATACATTGCAAGGAAAATCAAATACGCTGACATCTGCGTTTGTTTTACGCAGCAATAATTTTAGTATCTATTGTTGAGTGCTTGTGTAAAAGAATATAAGCCTGTAGAAAATAAATTCATCAGAATAGAAGGTAAAAGTTTTCGAAAACTGTTTTTATCACATTTAAAAGAAATAACAAACCTGACAAACGGCAAACGGTTCTTAGTAAATTTGTAGGAGGATATAGTCTTTAAAAAAAACAGGCCATGTCAGGATAATTAGTTTAAAACAAGAACTCAGTGGGAATGAGGATGAGTAGGTTTTGCTTTACATTTCATTGGGAAAAACATAAAAATAAGCAATAAAGGATTATATTTTTGTAAATGGCTCAGTATATTTGCAAAAAGCGCAGAAAATAATCAATGATAGATTATTCTTCAAAGCATACATGTATCATTAACTAATTTGTGGGAATAGGAACATATTTCGTTTGCTTAAATTCTTTATATGAATATAACTACTGTAAAAATGTGCTTCGTTCTGAACGTCGTGTACTATTTGATATCTTCAAGTTTTGTTTTGTTTTCGATGCATCTCCTTTACCTAAATCGCATAGCAAATCGATTTTTATCTGTTTCTTGAAGATACACTTAGCAAATTATAATGCGGTTTATGGAACTGAAATGTGCTGAAACTTCATATGTTGTGTGTTTATTTTTTGGGTACTGGAATGTATGCTATAAACATGCAGTTTACAATTTGCCAGCAGTGTAATTTGTAAATTCCCTAATTGTTAATTTTATATGTGACTCATCACCGTTTATTACAACATGAAATGTATATCATTTTGTCCATACAGGATCTCGACATTACTAATATATACACTCCGACAAAAGTTAAGTGCCACCTTACTCATTTTGTGAATATCATTTTTTAAAATTTATACTTATAAAATGTGGGTTTGCAACCACATATTTGTCTACATAGACTTCAATTTGACATGCGAAACTTCCTCAATCGATTATTTTGTGTTGTGTAAAAACCGGTTTTCAGTAAGTATGATATGTTTGTCAATTTTAAGTTGCAGAAGTTTAGATTGAGCAAAGTCGATGGAAAATTAATGGTTAGGTGAAAATAAAGTATAGCGGAAAGACTCCAAACAGTTGATATGTCGTAGACGGATTTATGGCAACAGAAGGGTGGCACAGCGTGTTGGTTTGCACCATTCTGTGATTGACTGTCTTATGGATCACAAGCCGCAGGCATGGTGGAGAATCGTCCGCGATCGGATAGGCCCCGCATAACTACCCCAAGAGAGGATAGGCTCATAGCCCGTCGTACCAGGAGGGATAATTATACCACGGATGTTCGTATACGTGCCGATTTACCTTTCTGGGGCCATATATCTGTTTGGACTGTAATCGTGCGACTCAATGCTCGGCATTTGCGTGCTAGGAGACCCGTAAAACGACCGGAGCTGACCACACGCCATCGGATAGCTCGCTTGAATTGGTAACGTGACCAGCGCAGTGGAATATACGAAATTGGAGGCGTGTTTATTGGTCCCACATGTCCTGTGGACGGTCGTGTTCGGGTCTGAGGCACAGAAACACCGCATATCGCGATGAAAACCCCATGGGCACAACAGCCTTTGGTGGGGGTGGTGTCATTGTATGGGGTGCTTTTCTTTCAATTGTAAGTTACCCTTGCACGTTCTTCAAGGTAATCTCAGTGGCGTTGTTACCGTGATAACGTTCTTGACGCGCATGTGATGCCACATTTCGACAACCACCGACTGGCCGATAAGTTGGACGATAATGCCAGACCACACCGGGCTCGGTTAGTACGCGCATTTTTACAGCAGGAGGCGATTGATACCTTCGAGTGGCCTGTAATGTCCCCGGACATGAATCCAATTGAACACGTTTGGGGTTTTATTGGTCGGAAATTGAACCAGCGCGTTCCACGTTGTCGCAATAGTGGAGGAATGGCTGAGATTTCCACAAGACTGGCTTCGTCGTCTGGTTCTTGGACTGAGGAGGCGGGTGCGAGAACTTGAGAGAAATCATAGTGGTTATACACGTTATTAATTAAATTTGTGTGATAAAGCTGCCCATATGTTCATTTGAAAGTTCTAAAATTCTTTCTTAAATTGTGAAGAACTGATTTACCTTTTTTCGGCATTCTGAAGTTGCCAACTTATCCCCTTTTTGTTTTAACTATTAACCAATCATACGACTATCACTCAAATTGCAACCTAAAGTTTAGCCTGTACATTAATACATAAAAGTGTCCTGGTATAAATTTAATTATATTTCCATTTTTATATAGGTGTAAAATGAAAATTATTATAAGAAAAAAATATAGGGTGGAGCTTATCTTTTGTCGGACTGTATAGATAATTTATGGATATTCTTCACTGGACAAACAAGTTATATCAAATATATTTTTTGTTTGATTTGTTATCACAGTGGACATGTAACAGTTATAATAATATGGTAGAATTATTTCTTAAAGATGAAAATGGCGCAAGAAAATAACACAATAAAAGTTTATTGTCTGTTTTTGTTTGAAGCAGATTGATTTAAAACTACCACATTAAACATTTATTTTATGAATATGCAGGCTTGCGTCAGACTATCTTTCACGTGGTACAGAAATGACAAAACTGTTCTATCACCCATAGCTAGAAGTACGAATTGGAAAATAGTTTATTCATTGCAATTATAAAAATGTTTAATTATACTTTTGATAATTTTTCCTCTATATAAGATTATGAATAAAACAGCTATTGTAACAAAACCCATCCACACTGACTATTTTCCTGATTTACAAAAACTATTTCTCTGGCGCCTTGTTGCTAGGTCAAATATCAACACAATTACCATCACAGTAATTTGTCGTAACCAGTAAGCATTTGCGACGGCGGCAACGTCGACGTCAAAAGTTCCCGGAATTTAAGTAGCTTTTCAGTATATTGCATATAATTTATTTTTAGGAAAAAGCAAGTTTACTGTCCCCTCTACAAACACTACTTCCCTTCGGTTTGTGTCTGGCAATAGTTTTGTGTATCGCGGAAAATAAAACTTGCTATTTCCCTCATTCTGACTACAGGTCATTAACTGTATATTATTACCTTATCACTTTTTTCACTATTACACTTAGTGAGTCATTAAGCAAAAGATCATTGTGCGATTGATCACTAGGCAAAAGACTGATAACCGGGCAAAGAATACAGTTTACCAGAAATTATTATTTTATTACCAGTTCTCCTTTAACTCCCTCAAAGAATAAATAATACAGTAGTTGGGGGTTTGAGATATAATTAATACTATCTATCTTAATGAATTGAGAATTTAACAGCAAAATGTTGTTGCATTTAATCAATAAGTTGTACGTTTCCTACTATTTAGATTTAATTTGTTTAACCGATAAAACACCATATATTATTTTTGAGATTCAACTTGGATATATTGTGTCTTACGAGCTTCTCAAAATTATGGTTAACAATAAAAAAAACTGACCAAAGAACATGTGCAAAGATGAAATTTTTGAAGAACTAGGTACTAGAACCTTTTAACAATAATTTTTACCAAAGTTGGCAAAAGGAAATTCCTTTATTACTTTTATTTCTAAATAAACGTCTAAATTAATTTACATCTTGTAAATCTGAGTAAAATAACGGACAAAGTTGCATAGAACCCAAACCTGCATAGGACAGTATTGATTTTGGGAAAAGAAAACATCGGTAACATGACATGTTGACATGGTTGACCTGGACTAAGGCGTTGTCAATGAAGTTAATAATATTTCTATTTTTAAATATACCCTTTAACTAAAGATGGGCAAGCCACAGGACATGAAAAATAGGCTGTACCAGAAAATTCATAAAAGAATAATTTGGCCCTTAAGAACGCACGACAGGAACAAGCACCGAAAGAAATTGTGTTTAGATTCCCTAGAATTCTCTTCCAGCTCAATCAATTAGTTATACAGGTCCCAGATTCGATACCAGGTAGTGTTTTTAAACTTTGGAGAACTCAAAATCCTCTGAGATCTAATATGATTTATATATGGCAAGAATCATTATGCCAAACGTAATGACAAAATCGCCGAGTCAATAAAGAAAAACAAACATGATGAAACGGCGAAAGAAAAAAATTCGAACAGAAAACTTTAGCTTGAGTAAAACAAAACTCTTTCACGCCTTAATTTGACACGTATATCAACTGCAACTTGCAATTAAGAATACTACAAACAATGTGTACTTCTGAACTAAACTTAACGCTTTACGACGAGAGAGATGACATCGAATTTCCTTATTTTTTCGTAAATTTTCCCAACATGTGAAGAAACATTTTATTATTACTTTAAAATGGAGTATGTGTTTATGCCAATCTGGAAATTGTGCTTTCTAATATTGTTAGATAGTTTTTGCTGACAAGAAAGATACTTTACCAGGGATTTAATGGAAATATAAAGGACATTATTTGGACATTTTAACATTGCCATCATGATCTGATTAGCAGGTATGGAATATTTATCGAACAAATGAAAATGGATATATTTCTATTGTTAACTTAACATTTGTTTCTATGCTGGTTTTTACTAAGGCAGATTGCGACTTAAACCAGGCTCTGATTAAAGAGTGAGAAGACGAGCGGCATAAGAGGATAAGGAGTTGTGTACCCTTAAACAGCACGTGAACCATTAGTTTTATAGAGTTTTTTTTAGCCAAACAGATATCTGATGTTTGTCCTTCGTTTGTTTTGTTTGTCTATGTCTTGTCTGCCTTCTGATATATCAGTTTCTGACTGACCATGTGGTATCTTCGAATGATTTTAACAACTAATAATAGTCTTGATTTAATCAATGACGAGCTCATTTACAACGGAAATGTAAGCTTCACAATAGACAGACGTAGTAGTTCTTGTATTGAAAGCCGATGGTCAGTAACAGTTATGATTACAAACATCATAAGAACGAACCTCAAAGTAAAAGTGGGGAAATATGCTTTGCCAATATTTAAATTAGTCTTTTCCTATAATACATCAGGTCTTGGTGAATTCAGGAACATTTTCTAGGTGATGAATTCTGGCTGAGAAAGAATTCCTGATAGAAAACATAAGCTTTCAAAAGAAAAAGACATTCATTTTATAATAATTGCTTCTCGTAATGTCATATGCAGGGTGCTATGGAAGGTTGCTACACATAAGAGAACGGTTGTCAGTTAGAAATTTAAAGCCAATGGTCATTAGTTAGTTTATGTCTTAAATTCGTTATAACTTTCAACAAATCTTTTGTTGTATATTTGGCTTTATCTTTAAAAAATTCACAGAAAGGCAGACATTATAGTAGTATTTGTTAAAAATATAGTTGATGGGAATGCTCATTAGCACAAAAATGTAAAACATAAGATTCTTCGGATGAAAAATACATGTTAATAGTTATACGTTGCACTTTTGCAGTTATTGAAGAAGATGCTGTACTGTTATCTGTATTTCTTTTCCAAAAAAGTAAAAGAAAAGAAGTCAATAGATCATTACAATTGACGATAAACATTGCCAAGTGTTTGTACTAAAGTTCAATGTGTCAAAATACATATTTTGTATACATAATAGATATTCTTTTTCGAACTTGTTTTCTAATTCTAATTATCTATTAAAGAATATTTTTCTTCTATCATTTTGTAACTCTATTTATTTCATTGTTATTATTGTAGCCTGCCTGATAACATTATGCATTTTCTCAATGATTTCTAAGTTTGTGAATAAGAATGCAACAATATTAATTGACTGTAGCCCAGTGGTTGTTGTTGTTTTGTTAGTTATTTATTGTTATATGTTCACCATTTTTCCTTTAGATTAGGTCGATTGTCGTGTTTTATGTATAGTTTCACAATTTGCATTTCGGGGCCTTTTACAGCTTCCGTTATGGTTCATTGTTGAAGGCCATAATGGGACCTGTAGAAGTTAAAATTCTACTGTCACTTGGTGGGTGGCTGTCATAGAACAATCATGCCACATCTGCTATTTTTATATCTACTTGAATAATGAAAAGGTTTATAAAGGATAAAGCTTAACAGTACAGATATACATATGTATAGCAGAACAGAAAAGCATTAGAAATATATATCTTAGAAAAAAAATCACATACCATGGCAAATGGTGCATTACTATCAGCCTCATTAAACATAGTGTTCCTAATTGAAAGCAAAATACCGTAAAAAGAAGCGAGAGCCGATGTCGATAAATTTTACACCTTATAAAAAATCATAATAAATTTTGAAATGTGACTATAATATAATGATGGCAGTCATATTCCCCATCCAGAATCTATTTTACTGATTTTTGGTGTGTTGGTATCACCATATGAAGAAAGCAGATATTATGTTGTGTTAAATTATCTATCTTTTTTATTCTGAACATTTTTGCACAAACAAGCTGGGTTTATTGATACAGGCTAACAAGCAAAATAAAAGTAAAACAAGAAAGTAAAATAAAAAAAAAACAAAGTGTAAATACTGTATATTTTTAATACGTTGACAAAAAGAAGACTTTAAGAAGAAGACTTAAGTTCATACCAGTATTTCACATTGGGGGGAACCATCTGAGAGAGGCTCTTACAGGGCTTAATGTTGAAGAAAGGTCAGATTAATTGAAGCAGTTGAAATCTTTTTCATGTTAGCTAGACCTCGTTACCAATACAATGCTGGATATGTTTTTATTGACACCATATTAAAGGAAAATTTGGTTTCCTGATTGGTTGCTTTTTGGTTTTGAACTAGCAGACAGAAACTGCAAAGTCATTACTTTTGTTGTATCATGTTTTAGTTTAAAATGTATATGTTGTTGGTTTTCAGTATTAAGCTCAAGTGTTGGATCCATTTTAACCCTTAACATGCTAAACGCGACATATGTCGCGCTGGCTACTGGCCGTCTTTCAGTGTCTCCAGTGGGCTTCCATACATTCAAAACTCATCTTTTAGGGGTTTATTGGACAGAGTAATAAGTTTTCTACAATTCTAGCACAAAATTGGATCCTTTTGAGGCATTTTAGCTCAGCTCAATTTTTTCAACAAAAACAAGCTTTGAAATTTTTAGTTCGGAAAAAATCTCAATTTTTGGTGGGGTAGGCAACCTATTGTGACCCCTTAGACAAAAATCAGATACCTCAGTCATCATTGAGTGATATAAATTTGTAAGGCTAGCCTATAGGTCCATTCCATAATAAGCCCATGGTTACTGAGCAGCTACTTCCGGTCTCAGGTCCAAGAGAACTTGAAAAATTGAAAATTTCGAAATTTTGGCAAGAGTGGCCTTACATATTGAGGCCCTGACAAGACCCAGAGTACTAGAGAAATCAACCAAAGGTGTCAATGTGACAAGTCTTGTTTGGCCTTCATATTGCCTGCAACCAACTGGGCTTACAAGGGATAGCAGCCTCTCCAGGTCAATAATTAGAACGAAAATACCTCAAAAATCACGTTTTTTCCTTAGGGTACCCCCCTTTTTGGCATTTCACTTTTGACACCTTGACAGGTAAACAATTTACATCTCATAGTTACAGTCTGACTCCTACAGTGGAAGAAATTTTCTTTTGTAGGAATAGGAATCAATTTTTTCATGCTGTTCTATCTGTAAGAGTATTATTTTAATAAAGATTAATGACACATTGTTAGCCTGAAGAAATGACTTCATCGCTGTGATAATTAATGTATGACTACCTTATAGCCAAATACTGTTTTCAGAATAATCAATTTGCAATATATTTGAATGTAGATCGTTTCACTTTATATCATTTTATAACACTAATTCTTTCATTTTGTTTATAATGGAATAAATTAGACACCATTAGTGACCATCCATTTTAAACGAAGCTAATAAATTCAATTTAATTACTGTCATTAACATGGTTAATAATGTTCGTTTGTGAACGGACATAACACGTTTATTTTTTCATCGACATCAATCACAAGGAGTTAGCATCTTTTGTGAAAAATTTCGTACGGGCAAAATCAATTTGGCAGAATATATGGTATAGAATAATGAGAATAGGTCGGTATTTGTTAGACTTGTTATCGGCCAATGTGTCTCCTGGTATACTTTCTCTGCATAAATAACTTAACTTTCTAACTTACCTCAAGAGCTATTTTTTAAGTTCTTAATTTATGTTAGAGCAAAGCAAGTTAACCATTGCAGATGATTCCCAACCATTTGCTAGTCCTCATATCCAAACAAATTGAAATACAAGAAAGCTATATTTAAAAAAAAAAACATGATTTTTACACACACTGTAGTCACAAGTCACTATATAATTAAATTTTGAACCAAAAAGTTCATCAATTTGTTTACCTTTTGGACTTCTGAAAATAATTTTAGATAGGTTACACCTTGAAATGTACATATTGCATACCCAAAATTTTCCATATTTATGCAACATTGGTAGTTTCGTATTATAGATTTTTCTTGTTTTATTAGTACCAGGCAAGTCGCCCACTGCTGGATAGCGAAAAAAATCTTGTGGATAAACCCATGCAAGGGGTTACGTTTGCCTTTGTTTAAAGGGGGTTTAATAATCAGGAGACAGTTATTACTGGGAATTGTTAGTTGGAAAATAAAACTTTTGTAATTGTTAATTGCGAGAGTTGGTGTATTTAATGTTATTTCATTGTAGAGATTGTATATGAACTTTATTTGAAAGGGTGAAATTGTGACCTTACATAATAT
>JARWCS010073817.1:0-15603 GCA_034783895.1 Geukensia demissa | reverse complement strand
GAGAAATGTGTGGTTCAAATTTCTTGAAATTTTCATGTTTTCCTTCTTTCATCAAAGTAAATGTCTAAACAAAATATTAAGAAAATTAAACGAGTGGAATTTATTTTATTGATGGTGTAGGGTACCCCCTTAAACTTGAAAACAGTTTTTAATATTGAATCTTTTTCTGTTATTTTGCACAAAAGAAAAGTA
Organism: Geukensia demissa; assembly: GCA_034783895.1. Taxonomy (NCBI): domain Eukaryota; kingdom Metazoa; phylum Mollusca; class Bivalvia; order Mytilida; family Mytilidae; genus Geukensia; species Geukensia demissa. The sequence goes on along the minus strand of JARWCS010073817.1, from coordinate 15,411 downwards.
GTGAACAATTTCAAAATAGAAACATAGTGATAATGTGTCCATGGGACTCTGATGGCCCAAAACTGGCAATCAGGAAGTACACATACATCGGACTTGAACATGGGAGACACTGTACAACTCATTCTGACAATGCTTCAGACCAAATATCAAATAAATCCAACATACACAAGCACAGAAATCATTGACAAAAATTGACAAATGTACGAATGTACACACAGATGGACGAGAGTAAAACTTAATGCATAGTCGCCTAAAGGCAGCAGCAAAAAAAATAAATGCTTGAACACCATTCTTTTGGTCATGGCCAATATACATTACCATTTGTGGAACAGCCAATCCTGTTGACACAAAACATTTCTGTGACTTCTTGGTCTCGTTAGTGTTTGAAACCAGGGGAGACAACACCTTCTGTCTCTTCCTCTCCATTACAGGTGTTAGCTGAGGGGATTTAGATACATAGGGAGATAATACATTCTGCTTCTTCCTCTCCATCATTGCCGTCTGCTGTGGTGAGTTTTGTTTGGACACTACAGGAGAATAAATGAGTTTTGTATAAACTTTGTTTTTCCCGGTCACTTTAGAATTTTCGATATGATTTCCTAAATCTTGCATTTTATTTTTCTGGACAAACTTGGTTCTTTCAATTTCAGAACATGTTTCTTCAGAACAAGGCTCTTTCTTTTCTGTCTTTGATTTGGTAGCAGGTGAATTCATTTTAAATTGTTCTTTTTCTCCTCTCTCATCAGAAGGCCGTTTTTGACAACTTTGTTCATCAGAGGATAGTTCTAAGTTTTGCTTCCTGAATTCTGTGGTAAAGTCTGTTTTTTCATTGGTAAGGTCAATCTGTTGTGGTGACATAGGGGGCGGAGAAGGTGGGCGGGGACTGAAGAACAACTCATCATCTGATTGGTACTCCTGAATGACACTGCTGTCAGGAGAATCTGGTTCATCTTCTTCTTCTTGTTCAGGGTCAGCTATATGTGTTTTTGTATTCATATCTGAAATAAGTAAAATATATGTACATTCAAACCTGTATTAAGAGGCCACCTGGTGGAAGATGCAAAAGTGACCATTTAAGACAAGTGACCCTTTTAATAAATTACTTCATGAGAAAATCTTAAGGATATGGGAATATAATGCTGGCCTTTTAAATCAAGTGACTGCTTAACAGAGGTGACCATATAGGCAAGTTTGACTATACTATAACAGATAAAAATGAATATCATTGATTTATTATCTGCAGTAATAAATTCAGCTAATCCTGTAAATGAGGATTTTTGTGAAATACAAGTCTTAAGGATGTTCGCAGCTTAGTTTAAATAACAAGGTTTTCCACAGTTGCGGTAGCTTTCAAGATCTTTTTGATAGAACAAAATAAGAAAGAAAAATAGAGGGCTAAGTGTGCTGGTGTTTAAGATTTGAAGCATTTGAAAATTTGGCAGAAAGAGTTTTTCTTAATTTTTCATAGGTTCTGTTTTTTAAAATGTGTGACAAAATAACATGGATGTAATAAAAACATGTAAAATGGCATTTTCAGTTATATTAATAGAAATACTGAGAAGAAAAGTTAGGGTCACTAGGAAAAATATCAATGCATTAAAATGGGTAACTCTAGAGGTGCAAGGATCTGACAAAAACGGCAATCATGAGCAGCAAAAATCCTCCAGAATGTACCTGGGGAAAATTTGGCAAAATCAATAATCTAATAATACTTGTACAACCAGAGGTGCAGTCTGAGAGTCTTAGGCATCAGATACATTATGTTACTTACAGTAACTGGAACATTAAAATGAACCTGAGTCAAAGAAGCATGAAATGAAGTCAAAGTGACCTTATGAAGTTGAGATGCTGACAGAATCCCAATGATGCATTTAAACACCAAGCTACATGATGGTATGACACACAAGACTTGAGAACTAAACTCAGACATAAAAGTGAACCATAAAGTCCATAAAGCAGAATATGCTGATAAGACTACCAAAGATGCATTCAAACACCAAGCTAAATGGCGGTAGGACACACAGTACCTGAGAACTAAACTCGGACCAAAAAATGAACCTGAGTCAATGTAGCATGAAATGTAGGTCAAAGTGACCTGATTTGGGTGAGATGCTGACAGACTCCCAAAGACACATCTCCACACAAGGTTTCATGATTGTAGGTCCTGTAGTATCAGATATCAATTTGGACCCCAAACTAATTCCAAGTCGAAATTCAACCATGAAATATGGGTCATGTGACGTCAATTTTTGCGGGACAAATGTGTAACACCCTAATGCATCTGCAAACCATAAATTTTTGTTGTAGGTCTTTTAGTTTCTAAGAAATGGCTGCAAATCGGGACATGGACACTGAGGATACTCCTGTAGTCCCCCTCTACTTCATTGACAATTTCATAACACATATTGTATGCACACAAAATTTGGTACTCCTAGATTTTATAGTTTCAGAGTTTCACAAAATCTAAAGCCCTCACTGGCACAAAGGTAATACCTATGTTTTGCTATACTTACATCTATCTTCTTTGTTCATCTGTGAATTAAAGCTGAAAAACATCAAGTGAACAAAACCTAAAACACATGTTCCTTTTAAAATGCCATCTCTATGATCAGTGAAATTTCACATTTTTAGAAATATCAATATTCAATAGGTACCATAGAATTCAAGTGAAAATTTCATAATTTCATCTATCAACATTGTTTAAAAAAGTTGATTCATCAATTGGATAAGATTGCAAGTATTAGGTCTATAGATGCATAGGTATCAAAATCAATGTTTGACCAAAGAAAAAAATAAAAGTCTAGGAATGCCATATTAGCCCTACATTTGTCATTTCAAGTTAAGTCACAGAAACACTCAAATGAGGATAAAGACAAGTGGAGATGTCCAACTAAATTTTCATAACCATGCCACAACTGAACCTGCCATGGCTCCTATCTGATATTTATGAAACTTCCTACTACTATGTACATGTGGTTCACATGCTCTCAAAAACTGGTTTAAACTTGCCACATACTTAATGAGCCTATCCTAAACCAGGAACCTGTATTCCAGTGGTTGTCGTTGTTTAATTAGTCATTTGTTGTTATTTTTTCACCATTTTTTTTCAATAGATTAAGTTGATTGAAGTTTTTTATGAATAGTTTCACATTTTGTATTTTGGGGGCATTTTACAGCTTCTATTATGGTATGGACTATGGTTCATTACTGAAGGCCATAATGGAACCTGTAATTTGGTGGATGGCTGTCTAATGGACAATCATGCCACATCTATTTTTATATTTAGACATGAAAATCTCTGCAATTATCAATGTTGCTTAAGCTTTTTTTTAAGAATAAACTTTCTATTTACCTGGTATTATCAGAATATACTTTACCCCCAGCTAACTGGGCCTCTAGTTCCTTCATCTCTCTTCGCATTCTCTCCAAGTCGCTTTCTAATTTTTTTCTTTGCTAAAATAGATAAGAAATTCATACTTTTCACACATTTATCTAGGATGCCTTATTTTAAAAAAATTTTGTACATTTGTATTAGAAAAATTTTATTAAAAAAGGGACAGGTCTGAAGACATCATACGTATTCATTGTTTTCTTTAAAAGTATTTATGGTTAAGAGTTGCTACATTATTTTAATTTTTGTATAAAGTTGACTCTAACCTAACACTATTTGACGATTTGTCATCTTTCCTTGGTCTATCAAATAAGATAAATATAATTACTGAACGTTGTTTACGTCCACTAGCAAATATTTCATGCATGTTCAGGACAAGAGCATATTAATGAGGGATGACGATGAACCCTGCTTTGTACTGCATCAACACCTTGAACCAGATTTTTTAACATCTAAGCTCATGAAAGCAAGTCCCCAGGAAAACATATACTTTACCCAGATACATTATTCTAACCCAAACAGTCTTTGCTCTTACTCTTTAACATGTTTAATGCTGCATGCACATGACCAAAGGTAAATACTGTGACATACCTGTGTATAATAGGTTCACCTGGAACACAAGGCCATCAAGATAACTAATGTAACTTACCTGTGTATCCATAGGCTCACCTGGAACACATGACCATCAAGGTAACTACTGTGACATACCTGTGTATCCATAGGTTCACCTGGAACAGGCAATCAAGGTAACTACTGTGATACACTTGTGTATCCATAGGTTCACCTGGAACACACAGCCATCAAGTCACTACTGTGACATACCTGTGTACCATATGACCATCAAGTCACTACTGTGACATACCTGTGTATCCCTAGGTTCACCTGGAACCCACTGATATCAAGGTAACTACTGTGACATACCTGTGTATCCATAGGTTCACTCTGACTGGAGAAAGCTGAAGATGATGTGTAATTTAAATGACGACTGGAACTGCTGTCCTCTGACCCTGTGTAAAGAAAATTCATATCAATTAAAAAGGCATTGTGTACACTTAATACTGCAAATTGAAGTCTGTATATAATTACCTATCAACATGATTACTTTACCTGTAATAAGATACAAGTTGCAAAGTACAAAATGCTAGTTCAAATTATTGTGACTTTCAAGCTGTTGCATTTTCTAAAATAAAATAAAAAAGTTCCCTCATTTTTTTGAATTTTCTATGGAAAGGAGAAAAAATATGATAAAATCAGGAAATTGTCTATGGGCATAGCTGTTACACAATAGGAAAAATTAAAAGTTTAAGACTAAAGGTACAAATTATAACAGTTTAATTTTCTGAAATTCTGAAAAAACAGCTTTTTTATCTACTGCAATAGCTGTTGCAAAATAGGGAAAAAAAATCAAAACTGTTAAAGTTGAAGACAAAAACTACAAATTAAAACATTAAACAAGTAATAGTACAGGACAGCTCGAATAATTTAAGTTTGGAAAGATGTGCAGACCACATGATGGTCTCGGAGAGAGTTATGAGATATCTGTGTTTATACAAAAACATCACCTACCATTTATTAGAACTTATTTGTCTATGAGAACAAATTTAATTGTCATTCTTCAGAGTGTCATGAAAGGTTTATAAAATTACCAAGCATGGACAACCATGTCAAAAGTCAGATGCTGGGGAACTTCCTTATCAAAAAAGTGCAAACAAATGGAATGTTATTTCCATTCATGAGGATCTACATAACAACAATGAAAATAAAGATAAACATTTTGCAGAAAATCATGCACCCTCAGCATCTGTTAGGCATAAAATGCTACAAACACCTGTAGTCCAGTGGTTGTTGTTGTTTAATTAAGCATTTATTGTTATTTGTTCACCATTTTTTGGAAAGATTAGGCTGATTGTAAAGTTTTATAAACAGTTTCACATTTGTATTTAGGGGCCTTTTACAGCTTCTGTTATGGTATGGAATGAAATCCTGTTCATTAATGAAGGCCATAATGGGACCTGTAGAAGTTTAAATTTGGCTGTCATTTGGTGGATGGCTGTCTCATAGACAATCATGCCACAACTCCTATTTTTTATATGTGTAATCAAATTTACCATCTGATAAATCACTTTCATCTTCAATGATTCTACGTCTCTTCTTTTTAACTACCACTATTTCCTCATCGTTTTCATCGTCTGACTTTTGATCTGCTGGACCCTTCTCATCTAACTGTTTAAAATCTTTTTCAATTAGAATATTCTCATTACGATTCATATCACCTGGATTGGAATCCTCATTATTTTCTTTGTATATTTCACAATTTGACTTTATCAGTACTGCATCTTCATCTTCCGAATCACTTGGGGTCTATAATCAAATTATTATTCAGAAGTGTGCATTTAGTTAAACAAATCTTCTTATGTAAATACATGTCAAATCTTCATTTAATGTGATAAAATATAAAAATAGCAAAATTCAAGATGTTATAAATATTTATAATTCCTGCAATTCTTGTCTAGGAACATTTCTCATTGCAATAATTAGCAGCCATTTTTATTTGCAATTTTACATAAGGCATCCCTATTGCAAATTTGTTACTTTGTCGTACTGTTTGTAAATTGCTTTAGGACTGTTCCAGAAATAATTATATGGGGGTGTGTGAGGCACTTTATTCAACTCACCACCTAAATAAATGCACCACAACCCACATAATCTAATTGGTAGAAGACACTACCAACTGCAGAATTATCATGAAGTAATAAGAAATTATCAAAAAGAAAGCACACACACACATAGAATCAGCTTTCTTAACCCCCACCACCAAGAGAAAAGATATAAAGTACAGCCACCCGCTGAAAAATAAATATCAACTGCCATAAAACACACCCAGATAATTTTTTCTGGAACAGCCCTTATAAAAATTAACAATTCCCACTTGTTTACTTGGATGATTATTGTTATGTCCTAAGAATTGGCTATATATACATGTATCACTCGTGAGCAAGTTGGCTTACAAATACTTTACTGCATAGCTATATACCTTCCAATTACTGGTTCAGAAAACTGAAAAATCCTATTTTTACTACCTAAAGGGACATACAATTAATTTTCTAGTATTTCATCTATTTTATCTCGTATAGTCGTTTAAAACCATTGATGATTGCAAATACATTGGTTTGCTTGATCTGAGATCGGTTGTTTACTTTTGTTTGGGAAAATCCCATACAAAATTCCATCATCTATTTTTAGCGTGAAAACGGAATGTTTTGGAACATTCCATTTAAATGGAGTGTTTCTTTCTATAGTTTCACCCGCCACGATATGGCTGAAATATTGCCGATGTGGCGTTAAGCAACAATCAATCAATCAATCTATAGTTTCACTTTTAGAAGAAGTACTAGAATGACAAAACTTTTGGCAAGGTTCAAAACATAGGTTTTAACCTCTGTGGTTAATTTCATTTCTTTCTTTATCATTGTATTAGATGCATTTTCTCCTTAGGCCGCTGCTCTCTCAAATTGAATTTTACCTGGTCCTGAAAGTGGAACCTACCTAATCCAGGTGTGTAGTCATCTTCTAGTGTAATCAATGGCGAAAGTCACAATGGGAATTTGCCATAGCAAACATGTTTGAGTCTTCAGTACGACATTTTGGGGTGAAATAAAGCCAGGGATGGTACATTTTACAACAAAATATGATTAAAAGAAATAGCTATCTAAAAGATGATACGCTTTTCATTCTGTGATATATTTTTCTATTTTTCATTTTCTGAACCTACCCGCACTGACAGATTAATTGGTAAACAGTTAAAACTGTTCTTTAGACGTATTAAAACAAATAATCTGATATATTTTTAATCACTGAACTGAAAATAGGATAGATTCAGAAATCCTGATATAGTTCTAACAGTCCATTAATTAATACCTACCGGTACATTGTGCTGTTTACAACTGAAGTCATCTCCAATGATATCTGGTAATGGTGAGCTAGCCTCTATATCTATATCCAATCCCTTGTTTAATTCTTCCTCCTCTTTGAATTCCACTGTACTGTCTTCCTGTTTCTGCACTATAGAATCTTTTTTATTCTTCTTAATTTTACTGAACACATATTTTTCAGTCAAAGGAGTTGAAGATTCTGGAATTTCTTCACCTTGTTCAATTTCTGGCAGGGAACATGGAATTTCTTCCTGATCCTCGCATGTTAAGACATTCTTTGACTGAATTTTGACATCTGTTCTTGGTTTACATGGTTTACTACTCTTTGCCTCTTCTAGAAGTTTAGATGACATAATTTCATTGTCATCTTCTTCCATTAGAGTCAAATCATCAGAAAAGTTTAACTTGTCTTCCCGCATTGGTTCCATTTCATTTTCAGACATTTCTGTATCAGCAATGTCATCTCTTAACAATCTTTCAAACTTATTTTCTGTTTCTATGACAACATCCGAATCACTGTCTTTATCAATATCCACAGCACTGGTTGAACTATCATTTTGTAAAGTCTGGGTAGTTGCCTTAATTTTGCATTTTTTGTCAAATTTTAACTTTAATTGTTTTGCTGGTTTAGTTTTCTGAGGAGAATAAGTAAAAGTTGGTGAAACTTTTGGTCCATGAGAAGTTTTTGATTTTACTATCGACTTAAGGTTTGGAGTTAATTCAATATTTTTAGTATAATTTGAATTCAGTGTAATTTCCTCCTCATCTTTACACCGACTTTCTCTGTCATTTCCAAGTTCAGTTGTGTTATTGAAGGCTATTTCCGACTCACAATTTTCTTTTGATTTCATATTATTGACCATGACCTTGGTTTGACCTTGGCTTCCTATATCTTTTTCAAACTCATCAATATTACTACTTGTCTCATAAGAACCTACAATATCAGAGAAAACTTGATTCTGTGAGTTCAAACTTCGCCTTTTTCTTGCAAGTCCTCTTATTGGTCTTTTACCTGAAGTTGCAATTGTTTTATCAGGACTGGTATATTTGCCAACATTGGCAAAATCTTTATCAACTTTCTTGAATTTCACTGAATTTTCATTGTTTATATTTGGTTCAGGCAAAGAATTTTTTTGAGTGAACTCTGAAGAGGAAATTTCGTTGCACAGGCCATCATTTCCAGATACTTTCTTGTCCTCTGAATGAATTTCTGTGTCATGTATAAGTTGGTTTTCAGTTTCTTCCACCAGATTTTCAGTACCCTTTAATACTGGCTCCAAAGATGTCAGTGTTTCAGAGGGCTTAACATCTAACTCCATCAAACATTCAGGATTCTGGGGTACCAACTCTTCGCCATTTAACTGCACTTCAGAATCCATCAAAAATATATCCTCTGGAGATCCATCCTTAATTGTCGTATTCCTATCCTCAAAATCTTCAGAATTTTCCTCCTTGTTCAATTTCTTTTCCATTTCTAGCTGTCTCTCAATAGAGCGCCTTTTCTTCTCGGCTGAATTCCGTAATTTCAAAGTTCTTTGTGAGACTAAAGTTGGTGTTAAACTATCTTCAGTATTCTGAAAGATTTTATCATCAGTTTTATTCTGAGTAGGAATTTCAGTGTCTGTTTCCATGGTTTCTGGAATAGTTCCCACACCACTTTTGTCCAAACATGACTGGGTCCCTGACAAAACTATTGGGGCTGACTTGAACATATCTTTAATATTTGACTGACTAACAAATTCCACATCAGAATCGTTATATACTTCATGTGTGGTACCAGGTGCTATTAATGTACCGTCATTCTTCTTGTCGTTCTCTTTTGCTTTGGACATGTTCTGAGTCAAAGAGTTACATAAATCTAACTGAGAATTTTGAATTTCAGACTTTTTTCTTGATTTCCCAATATCATCAACAACTGAACTTGAATCTCTATATATCGCAGTGGCACCAGTTTCCTGGAGAGGTTGTCTATTACCTGGATTGTATTGATCTTTTATTTCTCCAACTTTATCCGATTCAGCAAATTTAGTTTTTCCTCTTTTGTCACAATATCCTGTTACAAGGTTATCTCCCCTTCCCACATTTAGATTTTGTACAGGCAGAAGTATAGAAACACTTTCTTGTGAAGTAGAACAAGTATCACTTACAGTCTCAATGTCTTTTCCTTCCGATTGAGTCTTAACTGATATAGGTGTCTCCTCTATCAATGAAGCAGTATCAACAGAATTTGCCCCTACAGTGTTGTCTTGACTTTTGACCTTTCTAGCACGTAATTTCCTCCTACTTTTCCTTACAGGGTGATCAGAACCTAAACTTTCATCGATAGTAGACACGGTTGATTGACTTTCAGATTTATTTGACTCTAAGATCTCTGTTACTTCATTTCTTTTCTGGGCATCAGTATTCTTCTCGGCTTTCTTGGAAACCTCTTCTTTTTCTTGAATTAAATTTGTGTCTTTAACCTGATCATTGCAGACTCTATTTTTTATGTTTGAATCATCATTATCTAGGATTTTATCAACATTTTCATCAACCACAATAATCTCATCAACACTTTCTGGGATGACCTTGACCTCCATGTCTGCATCTTCAATGTCATTCAAACCAGCATCAATATCTTGTGTATTTTCAACATAAACATCATTGATGTTGTTACAGGAAGTCTCCTTCTGTGTTTCATTTAACATCAAACTGTCATGGAGTTGTGACTGGTTGAGGGAATTCTGGGTAACCTGTTCAGATTTACTATCCTTCTGTTCTGTCACTTCTTTCTTCTCTGATTGATTACTTTGATTTAACAATGAAATGGATTCTGGTAGTTCTTTGGTGTTTCTACAGGCAGTATGAGGCTGAGCAATTTTAATGGCTGTTTCTTGTTGTTGAAGAATATCTGAAATTTGTAATAAAAATATAAAAATGGATTACGCCTGCCAGTGACTCCTGCTTGGTGACACTGCTGTACTATAAGGTTTTTGTTTTGTTACCATGTTTGTTCGGGGAAAATCCACACTCTAGAAAAAACCTCTTAAATATGCATCAACTGATAAGCAAGAAGACCAGATAGTGCAGCAGTGATACCAAATTGGAATCATCTGTGGGCGTTATCCATTGTACAAGTACTATAAGCAAGAAGTGCATAATGGTTTTTTAAAAATAAGATATATGAGAACAATCTGAACAGGTCTTTTGCCAGTCACCATTAAGACTTCTACTGTGGCACTGATTCAGCAAAATAAAATCTGCCATTCAATTTAATCTGTTCTTTAAAAATAACAAGACTGTTTAGTTTATCTAATTTTTTAGAAAGTCAGTTTCAAAGAGAAGCAGTTACTTTGAAGAACAGATCCTTAAACAATAATTAAAAGTGATCATGCTTTCCATGTTGTTAAAATTTGAATCAGACTCTTTATTGTTGTCTTTTTAACAAACCATGATAACATTAAATCTTAAAGATATTAAAGATTAATTGATTAAGGCTTACAAGGACTTAACTTAAACATCAATTGAATAGAAAGGGGGAGTTAATTCCAGCAACATACAATTGACTAGCACAAATTCAGTTTTATTTGTGTACAAGTACACAAATGCATGAAAAATGTGTTTGCTACATGCCCTTTTTTTTGAACAGTTGGCTGTGAAATCAATCATTTTTTATCTTCTTTTCTCTTTTTGTTCACTTTTTACTAGTTTAAAACTACATAAATATACCTTGAGATGGCTGTTCAAACTCCTCTCGACTTGGATGAATGTCAAGGTCATCAGTGCTAGTGCTGCCATCTGTTTCATTACCTACAATATGTGCAAGAATAAAAAATGTCAGGATCAATCAACTCCAATCAACTAGGGACTTTATAGTATGCATGAAAGTTAAAATACTGTACGATTGGTTTTGCCAAACAAAAATATATATGGGTTTTATACCCACAAAAATAAGGGGTAGGTCAGTGTAGGTAGCTCTGAAATTTATTTTATTTTACTTTTTTGTTGACATAATTGCTAGTTTTTCTAAAGGTTCAATTAGAATTTTGTAAGGCTTCTGGTAATCTATTTATTAGCTGCATAACCTTTGCAATTAAAAAGGGTGTGACAATATTTTTAACTAAAATTTTATCAATCCGATTGTAGATATACAAAAAAATGTCTACAAAAGACCGACTTGTAGTCTCTTCAATCTACACAAACAACAGTCATGACAGTTTCTTCAACATTTTAACATTAAGCAAAAAAATGTTTAGGGTCAGCAGTCCTGGTCTAGCTGCTGCAAAAGGAAACTGTAGTGAATCTTATTTTACTTCATTGCTTTAGAATAAAGTACATGTCATGTTATATAAGTGGAAAAAATATTTTGTAAAACATGTTCAATTTTTTTTATCCTAATTTGTTGGAAATTCAAATTACATTCTAAATGTACAACTGTATTCCTTGTAGTAAGTGCCCAGGGCGCTTAAAAATAATAAACCACGGGGCGTTAAATAGAATCAGCAAAATCTGGAATTCTTTCAAGTCCTGTTCTAAGTATTTTTTTTTGTGGTTTTGAATCGCCCAAAAATCAATAATTCTATTTTCCTTCCCCTTCAGTGTATTTCTTGATATAAAACTGTCATTCCATCAAAGAAATTTCTGTTCTTGCAATTCCAGTAGTTTGTGGGGGCGTCTAAGAATTTCAATCCAAATTAAGGTGTGGGAGGGCTCATAGCAGCAGGGGTGCTTAATACGAGGTATACGGAACACAGTTTTCCACGAAATTGGATACACAGTTGATGCTAGCATCATAACTTCTTATTGATACAAAAATAATTTCTTTGGTTATTTCAACATGTTTAAGCATATTTGGTTATCTTTCTTTATTGACAAAATAACAATTTTCATTTTTTAAAGGTGGAAATAAAAATAAAAATATTTGATTCAGTCCCTTTTTTGGACATATGGCAATGTGAAGCAAACCTAATGTTAAGGATGTTAGCTGCTCAAGTTCAGCCATTTTGGTCAGATTTTCAAAATCCTCTGGTTTTATCCTTTTCTTAGCATTAATATTTTTTGCCTACTGACCCCCACTTTTCTTTTCACAATTTCATTAAACACACTTAAAAGTGTCGTTTGAGAATTTTTTTTATGAAATTCTTGTTATTAATTTTCTTCTTGGCTTTTAATTGACAGAGCCTACTATTAGACAAAACCTATGAAAAATTAAGAGAAACCTCTTTTCCCGCCAAATTTTCAAATGCTCATATCTCAAAAATATGCACACTGACCCATGATTTTCTTCAGCTTATTTTGTTGCAACATTAATATTCTTAAAAGCTATCAGTTATTTGAAAACCTTGTTATTTCCAAACAGAGTAGCGAACATCCTTAAATGATACAAATTTTATATTGGTATTTTACCATCTTCTTCCCAGACAAAAGGTTTCTCATGGCCTTTTTTCCCAGCAGTCACTGTCTGTTTCGTGTTAGCAGGAACAATATTCTGACTTTGTCTAGTTGTCTGTTTATTCTGAACCATTTCTTGTCTTGCATCTTTGGGCAGCATTCGTCCTTTATTTCTATCCACCATCATTGGTACTGACCTACGTGTCTGGCGAGGTGTACCACTGATTTCAATGTTATCTGATGCAAAGGAAACAGATTTCTTTCTTTTTGGTGATCTCTCTGATTCAGCTGTTTCAGGTATCAGATCATCTGAAAACATTTTCAAGGAATTCTCTTTTCTGTCCATATCTTGTATAACATCTTGTGTGCAGGTTAACAAATCAAAATCCTCAGCAGAATTAATATTTTCTATCAGTTTTTCCATACTTTTCTGATTTTCTATTTCCTTTTCCTTTTGCTTCTTTAATTTATTTGACAATTTTCCTAGTTTTCTATTTGTTTTTCCATTCACTGTTTTGTTATCAAGACTTCCTGGGATGACGCTATCAACAGAATCAGACTCTATTGCAGAAACTGTCTTTGCTTGAAACTTTTTGGTGTTCAATGAATCAACAGTCACACACTCTTTCAAATCACTATTTCTTACGTTTTCAATAGCAGTACCATTTTGGACTTTTTCAATATTGTCTTTTAATAAAGTTTGGCTTACAATGTCCTCATTTCCATAATAATTTTTGTTTTGAGTATCATCATCAACAATTTTAGCAGATTTTTCTCTCTCAGATATTTCATTTGTAAAATCTAACTTCCCTTTCAGCTTGTCTTTCTGTTGTTTCTTAACATTTCTATTTTTCTTAGATTCGGGAATTATTGGTGTTTTCTGACTGGATTTAAACTCAAATGGATCAGCCTCTTTCTCATTTTCTGTAGAATCATATTTAGTTTTATCACCATGGAGATGTACATTGCCTGTATTTGGGGAAACTTTCTTAATAACAAGAACACCTTTCTTTTGACACACTGATGTTGTTTGGGGGTGTTTGCTCTTAAATATTTTACGTTTCTGTGATGTGACAGGTTTTAGTTCTGCATCGCTTGATTTTAATTCTTTAACATTAGATTCTCTGTCATATTTTTCTTTTTCAATGGATTCCACGTTCAATATATTTGGATTTTTTAGTCCATAATTTTCATAGATATTCTCTTTATTGAATTTACTCCTGACTTCCTGGCTCGACTTATCCATTGTTTTATTTCCCTTTTGCACATCGATATGTTCATTATCATCAATTTCAACAACATCATCTTTTGTATCGTTTGACAATGAATTATATCCCTTCAAACTGTAATCTGCATCCCTTTCATTGTCATGACAACCCCTTTTATTGTCTGATATATTCTCATTCAACCATGAATTTACCTTACTGTAGACCTGGATAGTACTTGGTTTGTGTTTCTGTCTTCTGTATGTTTTGCAATCTGCTTCGAAAAGAGTTCTTTCCCTTGGCTGAAAATCAGGTGAAGATCGGACTTCTATCTCGTCAACATTTTTCACACTTGGTTTTCCCTTCTTGATTTGTGTATTTTCCCTTTTTTCTGAGAGCTCCGCTCTGTCTGTTTCATAAATTTCTTTTTCAGTCAATATTTCACTCCCATTTCCAAACTCCAATTTTCTTATATTTTTATCACTTTCATGCTCATTGTTTTGAAAACCAGTTTTTAGTCCAACTGGAATATCTTCTTTTCTCACCTGTCCAATTTTCCTTTGATGTCTCAATAAATGAACAGGTGTAACAGGTGAATCATTAAAATTATAGAGGTCACTTTTACTAGGACTGTCTTCCATTCCTGAGCTCTCTGCTCTGTAGTTTACATGTTTTGGACTCCTAAGAGAGTATGACCTTTGAACTTTGCTCTCTGACAGTCCTGTTTCACATGCTGTTGTAACAGATTTGGTTTTATATTTTTTGTTTTCAGTTAATTGTATTGTAGCATTGTCAGTATTTTTCTTCAGAACAGTTTCATTTCTGAGCTTGTGTTCAGAATTTTCTAATTCATTTACAGAGCTACTTCCTCCCATACTATACGAGACAACACAAGAGTTTTTCCCACATGTGTTACTATTTTGATCATAGCTTCCTGCACCACATGATCCTTGGTCTAAGTAGCAAAGAAGTTCATTTTGATTGTCCTGATGAAAACTTATTACATTTGTAGTTGTACTTTGAGGTGTATCCACAGAATCCACAGCATCATTTAAATTCAGTGACTTTCTTCTTTTACTCTGGCGACAATTTTGCCTTGAATTTTTTTCCTGCCAAAAAAAAAAAAAGACTGTGTTTTGTACATAAAGGAGCCCTTTGGAAAAACGATCACTGATAAACGATAAACAATGGTAATTTTTTTTGTATTTCAATTAAACATGGAAGCTTTTTATCAACTCCAAATATTCAAAATTAAAAATAATCAAAGTGGCAACTTTTAATAGGAAATGAAAGGTTCCAAGAAAGTTCTGAATATTTCTTGGCCCTAAAGGAGTGGGTTCGGTATGTCCAATTTTTGGCCCTAAAAATTAAGGGATTTTCAAATACTGACACAACATACCCTAAATCAACATAAGACCAGCACAGCTGTTGCTTTTTAAACAGAGGCAAAACGTGTCCTGGGGACACAGATGCCCCCGCTCGGCAAACAGGAAGTAGATAGACGACAGATCTG
>JARWCS010073709.1:0-15604 GCA_034783895.1 Geukensia demissa | reverse complement strand
CGCCCCCCCCCCCCCCCCCCCCCCCCCCCCCCGCCCCCTGAGGAATGCCAGAGATCTCATTGAAATCCACAGACAATAGCCTTTCTTCAAATGTTTGTACAGTTTAGTGCACCCTTTCAATGGAAGACCAGGCAAACTCACGCCGTATTGGTAACAAGACAACTCGGCTATCCAATCTCATTTGTAAACCGAACGGAATTTATCAAATAAAATGTGCAAGTTCCGTCAAAGTAAGACAAGCAGAAAAAGACTTGCCAGGAAACAAAAGCTGGTAGACAGCAGAAAATGTGTCTGTCAAAATTATTAATACTATATTGACTTTAATAAATATCAAGCAACTTGAAGATATGGGGTAAAAGGCAAAGAAAGCACTCGAACTACATGTACCAGAAAAAACCAGATGGAATCTGGCGGTCTTCATTTGGGCTTTCAACATGGTGTGGAATACCACTGTCAGTTTCTGAGAACGTTTTATTACAGAGTGATGTATTAAAGGGCTGGGTACTAACACTTTTGTAACTCTTATATTTCACACTACTTTAAACATCGGACTGTTATATTGAAATGACTTACTTTTCGTAGTCTATCCGACAGTAGAACTTCCGGTTCCGGGCAAAACATGATCCGGTAAGAGGCATTTGGCACATACAGCACCTGACACACTGTTCATGCCAAGAATTATCCATTACTTTCAATAAAAATCTGTCTTCTATTGGTTGTTGACAACCTGTACATATCTCTTTATGTACTGCTGGCATTGCCCTGTAATTTGAAAAAAATGTGTTTATAATTTAAACATTTTGCACAAAATGTTTGCCTGGAAATTTAAAAAGGTCATGCTTTTCGCGGTTTAGTTACCTTTACCTTTTACCAAGACATCAACTTCATATAAAATATGATTCATTCGTACTCGGATTCCCGTATTTCTGTTGCAGCTAAATAAAGCAATTGCAACAATATTATCCTTGTAGTTATGTGTCATCAGGAAACTCCCTTCCTCTTAGACAGTTATTGAGCATTTGAGTCCATTCCGATGGTTGCTGGGTCACTGCTGATCTTTTTAAACTTTTTTTCATTTTTGTGTTTTTTTTAATAATGAGAATGAGTCGTAAATCCAAAAATACTCACCTATCGACTACTGCCGAATGCATATTTTGGTATACTAGAAATGTATATTTTTACATTATTGGCTAAATTTAAATATACGTAGGTTGAACGTAGTAGGTATGGTAATAATTCGTCATTATTTCAAATGATTGCCACACTTTTTGGTTTATTTCTAGTGGTCTGTATCTTTGGACTATCCGTTCAATATTCTTGCTTCCTTTACTGGAAGCTAGCTGACAATCTTTTTTTAAATTGAAGTAACAGCTTACAATACTTCTGGGCTAGGACACCCTTTAAACCAGCAGAACTCCCTACATTAAAACCATTTAAATACATGGGTTGGTGAAGTGTCAAATGACATTTCAATGATGATATTAGTAGCAGTAAGGGACGTCAGTGAGGTTATTAGGTTTTATGAAAATGCACTCGATGACAATTTTCATAAAATTTAGGAGATATCCAAACGTGCATGAAATCGATGTTTATCGCGTCATGGACCGCCACGATGTTTAATTCTTTGCAATTTTATCCCCAATTCAAAAGACAAAGAGGATTTAAATATCAAAAGTCAAGGCTAGTTTTGTGCCCTAATATGACCATGTCAAAAACAAGCCTCTTATAACATGTGAAAAACAAACAATAAGTTCAGGATTCGAGCTCAAATTGCGAAGTGACCGTGATGTACCAAAAGGTGGTGTTTGGTTCGACAGATTTGCATAATGAAATTTAAAAGTAACAATAAAAAATACTAGACAGATCATCCAAAGCAATGACGTCAGCGAAATACAACCAAACTGAGCACCCCTGTGTAATTTTCATACTTTGCAAAATTATCGACCATCGTATGCAGAATTTATTTCATGTTGTTGTTTTTCCAGAATGCTTGGCTTTATTTTCTTCAAAAGTTTTGAAACACAGTACTGCATGATTAAAGCACTGTTTTTGAATGTTCCCTGTATCGAGACGCTTAGTCAAAATCGGTTAGGTTAAATAAATTTTAGGCAAAAGAAAATTAACATATTAAAATGTGGTTGCAGAAATATTTATATAGACATCACATCCAAACATCCTAAATGTCCTATATGTCTCTTCTTTACTAGATTGACTGAACATTCGGAATCAATTAAACCTTGCAAATGAACAGTGATTCTGTACAAAATATGTGATACACGTTTGAAAAATTCCATCTAAATGCAAGATTGTTCTAGATTGGAAATTAAAAAAAAATCAACATTGAAGTCCCCCAAATTAAATTGTGAGCGGAAGCGAGAGAAAAACGAAGGGTCAGACAAAATTTTATTTCTTTAAAAAAAGTAATACATTCTAAGTTCTAGTTCTACACTGGCATCTTTAAATTTCAGGAAATATTGAAAATATGCACGAACATCGAGTTGCAATTGGTTCTCGAGGTGTGTTAGTTTTCTAGACGTTATAAGAAATCTTAGCTCTAAATTTCCTTTGATGGTATTTCTGCATTATGGGTGTATATAAGATACCGAATCTTGCACTCAAAATTACGTAGGGTTTTATTTCTAATATTTGCGAGGTGTTCCGCGTCATTGGCGTGAAATTATTGTTCACAGAATAGATGGGAAATCATAAGACTATTTTTTCCTTAATGATCCATGTAGATGCATAATAAGGTCACGACTGATTAGTTCTAGGACAAAATGGAAGATTTCTTCAAATAGTTGAAGCGTCAAGTTACATAAGACAAATTAAATATTATGAATTTCAAGCGGTCACCACCCAAAGAACAGTTACGCCCCCTAGTATTCTTCACTGCGCATCAAACATCTACACTTTTGCATTCGCCGAGATCAAAAACACTTTTCAATTCACCCTGTGTGGCCGGATATTTTTTCAAAGTTCAGTTCATGATTTTCCGATAATATGAGAATAATATCAAAGTTTATTCACTGTGAAAGGTAAAGAGAGAAGTGTATAAGTCTCGGCGAGCTTCTCTCGTCGATTATCAACTCCTTGGCAACCCGATTGCACCGCGATCAAAAATACACCGAGGGTTGGGTACGCATATGTTGAGTCGTCATAGCTATATTCACGGACCGTGAGATTCGAATAATCACTGCTCTAAATAGGGATGCTTTCTATAACCTTTAGATCAAAGAAAACAGAAATATGTAAAATTAATTGAGAGTCATCGTAAATATTGTTGTTTGGGTTTGTGTCTGGATCTTGTTCGTTAAGGATTTGAGTACATAAATCTTCCGATAAAACAAACTGGATTTTCACTCTTAAAAAGTAGCAACTCGAACATTCAAAGAAAACTTGGAAATGAAGGAATATAGTTTCTATACAACAAAATAAAAAAAAAGCGGACGAAGAAAAATCTTGTAAAAACTATAATAAGCCCGAAAGATATAATTTTAAAAGTCAATGATCAATAAAAAGCTTTCGAAAACTTTTTAAACGATCTTATTATCACAAGTAGAAGCGTACGACTTCGAGCAATTGTGACAAACTATATTGACGTTTCTCCTTTAATGGCTAATCAAATTCTAAGTGCCTATCATACACTCAAAAAGCTGTCAAAGTTCTGACAACCGTTTCTTCTGGTCTTATGAATTTAAGCAAATCTACTTTTCAAAATTACAACACGTGACAAAATCATTGTCATTTTTATTAGCATAATTTTAACTTGCATGAGCTTACAAACACAATAACGCACAGCGATGCACGTGCTAATGTTCGCACGATTATCGCTCTTGGAAGATTAATTTCTAATGCCACTACTTGAGGGGAGTGTCAAAATGACCATAGCATTAAACGTATTAAAGAACGAGATTGTCGTCAGCGCAGACGACCATGTTATTTGTCATCGCACACGTGTAGTGATGGAGATTTGATTTAGCATCATCTTATGTTAGATATGATTTGGATAGATTAACAAAAAGTAATGAATTATTAAGGATACATTTAAATATAACGGTACAAATTATTACAACGTCTACGGACCTTAATAATAACAGCTTATTAGAAATTAACTGCTGGTTACAGAAAATTTGTAGGTTCAACGACTGGCTATATCTGATATTTACTAGCATGAGTGCAAACCCAAAAACTGTGAAATACGAAACTCAATTTGAGAGCTCAAAAGGGAATTAGCTATTACAAATCCTGCAAATATTCCCGACAAATATAATATCTTGTTTTTGTTTTACCAAATTTATTTTAGGAACTGAATGCTTTGAATCATGCTTAACTTGATGATTTGTTTAATATATTGGCTGGCAGATATATTATATATCCGATGTCTATATTGTCTATATTGAAGTACGTGTCGTGTATTATATGTTTTGGATTACGCGTTGTATAATGACACGTTGTTATTTAACTGTGCTTTACCCTAATAAACAATTTGAATTTTAAATATTGTAAAGAAAAATATATTTGTTCTTGATGTACATAATCAGTTTGTAATAATTTCTTATATATTTGCACGGAATGATCCGTGCTACGTCCATCTGTAGCGAATATTGGTTGATTATTTGGAATAAGAAGATCTGTATTTTTCCGCATGGTAAAGTTTCCTTTTGCAAGTCACTATTACTTCAAAGTTAAACATATGTGAGAAAATCCAAGCCTTTATACATTTTAAATCAGACGGATGAGTCGATGTTTCACGGACTTTGTTTCGGAAAATACCACCATCGTCGATGGAGAAGGGTTAAATAGTATAGTTTAGTTTTTTAGTTTCTCGAAAATTTTGTTGTTAATTTTTTGCTTGTTATTTTTAATCTTTGAAAATAGTCTTTAAAAGTACAAAACAAAAATATTGTAATATTAGTTTAACCTGAAAGAAGAATATATTGGATTTTGTTCTTTTTGAATTTTTGCATTCTTGAATAACTAAGTTTTTACTTTATAAATATTTTGCCAACGCACGGATAATGAATGTTTTGAAAATAAAGGCTTGCTTTTAAACAACAATCGTGGCTATTATATAAACTTTGTGCCGCCTCATATTATTTGATTTTCAATGTTGTATTTTTAAGATTTCTGCAGTATGGTTTGTCATTTATTTTAGAGCTGCTCACGTGGAGTATGATTGCACCCTTATCAAAGATCTTTTGAAACCCTCGAGAGTTTAGTGAAATCTTCGAGATTTGCGTGGAACCCCAGATATTTGTAGTCTATGTAATTTCCATACCATTTATCCTAGATTTCTACATATCATTTATAATCTGTATTGCTGCATATTTCCTAACCGATTATAAAAAACTGTTTGGATAAACAAATGCAAATGTGTTTCTAATACGAGTTGCCAGGCGTTAAAGTGTTCGTTTATGTTTAAAATCTTACTTTTTTACATGTAATCGTGTGTTAAATTGTAAGAGTTGATACATGATAAATATATATATTATGTTAATGTATGACTTTTGGCTAGATACAAGTACAGTTCACAAGAGTGCAAGGAAAATGCCGCTGAGATGAGTCTGTAAAGCACGATCAGGACTTACAAAATATTCTTCAGGAATACTTAGAAAATGGCAGAAATTATATTCCCTTTTTTAATCTTATTTGTGTACACGGAAATATGATTCTGTGATTTCCTCTATAAAAACCATCAAGATGTGGGTTCTGAGTAGCGGGTACGATAACTAAACTCGGTGTCCGATACTCTCTCGACACCGTTACGATTCTGCTGGTCTCATTACTAATAATGATGCAACACTCGTCATTGAACTTCTATCACATAAATATCATTTATTAATAAAATGCGCAAAAAGAAGCTTATTTTATAATCGTTTCGTCGGTTACGAATATGGCGAAGTGTGAAGAAATAAAAAAATAAAAAAAATAAATACAATGACGATTAAAACAAAACATGTAGGGTTAAACAAAGCAGCCGAACTTAGGGTTAAATAAAGTGGCTGGAAGAAGTGAAATAAATTTTGATTCATTTTATCCCTTTAATTTTTTGTACCATGTAACTTTCATCCGCTGAAAAAATCCACCAGTTTTCAGCAAGTGAAGCAATGACAGTATGATAGTATAAAAATTGTTATCTATAGTTTAACACACAATTAGCTTTTAACCAACACACACTATTACAAAAAAATAGTTCAAATCTGTCATAATTTTCATAAATTCAAGTTTTTTATTTGTATGCAGTTAAAACTCCCGAATTAGTGAGGTCTCCAAACAGCAAATAATATGGCTTACAGACACAGTTGGGAGTCCTGCAGTTCACTAAATACCACAAATACAGTACTATTTATGAGTTTTCAATGCACCAACATCGCCTTGTAAACACGCTGATGCCTTTCATGACAATATTTACAAAGTCTAATTCACACATTAACATATTTCAAGATTTAATCTTAATCCCCATTACTCGGTTGAAAGTCACAATAAACGGTCAAAAGTCGTGTATGAAGTTCATCTTTTAAAAATTTTCATGGCTACAATTAGCTCATAATACTTTCTTAAAGCCCCAATTCTGTCACCACGTTAAACTATTGAAAATAGAATTCTTTGACATATAAAAGATGAAACGTTGATCCCGGACAGATGGAATTGAATAACGCTTCTAAATAAATTATACGCTCTTGCAAAATGTTGTATTGAGACAACTGGTAATCTTATTCAAATGTGGTATAAATTTAGCAGGCCGGTATCGATTGAGAAATCAGTTATGAAGAAAATGCAGCTTAAGAAAATTCGTTGATTATTTCTTTTCATAGAATAATAAAATAAATAAAATAATAATAATGAGATGAGTAAATAAAATATTTTTGACGTTAAAACACATTAATTCTACTTGATTTTTTAATTCAATAATATATGAAATTTATTTCAAATATGTATATTCTAGACATGTAATACAAGTATAAATTGTTCATGTTCACAATAAAATGTATTTGTGTAAGCGCTTGCAACATCACCATCAGCAAATTTCTGGATTTTTCATAGATGTCTCAGCAAGTCCAATACAAACACGCACGTACCATGCTTGAAAACACGGTTCCAATGGGTAAAAGGGTAGTAAGACGCTTCCCACGATAATGTTCATGTAGATTGAAACAAAATATATCGATACCAAAATATTTCATTAAAAAATTCAATTCATTATAATTTTAAATTCTAAAAATTAATTTTACTCAATCACAATAAGGAAATCTAAAGAATTATTACAAAACCCTTGAAGGTCCCAAAACATTAAGAGGAACCCTTAGTCAGATTATTTATTTAGAGAGACAAAAAATTATTCTTTGAAAGAACATATTTCAATTCGAGAAAAATGTATTTGTGACAACCAAGGGTGGATCCAGGCACGGGTCGGGCGTCAAGAAACAAAAAATTAATAATAAAGTAAATAAATAGATAAATAATAAACAATAATAAAAGAAAAATTGCTATAACCCCCCGTTTTAAATCCTGGACCTGCCCCTAACAACTGCGTTATCACAAAGACGGATATATCGTTTTCCTAATTTTTAAATAATAATAGGCACTTTAACCAGAAATTGTATAATGAAACATACATGTGTAACTATTAAATTTCTTGGTCAATTCTGGTATAAAAATATTTTTTAATGCCAAATATTGAGATATCAAATTGAGGTAAATATGAATTAAAAAAGACAACAATTCTGCATAAAATCATAGTTGGTACTTTAAACCCCATATTTTGCCCAAATTTTAGATTTTATTACACAACAATAAGCTATTCTAATATGAGGTCCTGAAAACGTCAACAGGATTTACCCATGGTAAAATCTCTAATAGACTTATGACTTGTACATGTTATGACTTCACAATATCTTTTGAGCACTAAAATCGCAAACGTCACAATGATTTTTGTGCACAGCTTATATAAAAACAAACGGCATTTTTCTACCTATTTACAATATTAGAATCGAAATTATTCATGGCAGCCATAAGAACATGGGCTGTCATTGTTTTCACAAATTTTTTTCCTAGCGTTGTGAAAACTACTCCACTCTATGTTTAAATCATAAACAAGCTTATGGCTGCCGTGAATTATTTCTTAACTGGGAAAATGTGTTTACTAATCGTCTAATTAATTCAAAAATTATACTAATATAATTTTTATTATGTCGACAAAACAACGGGTCACATTTGACTTTTTCAGTAAGAATCTAACATTTTCTGTAAAATACCGAATTTTTGAAGGTATGTCGTTCAAAATAGGTGTGAGCTCACCAAAAAAATCACGAAGATATTTTTACTCAACATTTGTGCAAAGATTGGTTATAAATTTTTTGTGTGATCAATATCAAAATCGACAAAGTTGTATTAAACTGAGGTACCTTATTTTCACACTTAAAGTAATTTTTATGTGCCATGTGACCAAAAGTAGCAATATATGTAGAACAAATAAAAAAACTGTAGGATATTCCTTTTGTAGACATTTTTTCAATTCAATACAAACGGTATAGATTACTAGTAATAGATATTAGCCACTGTTTATTATTAGCCAAATTCTTGGGTCAAAAATGTGGCTTAACGACCCTACCGTTTTTAGTAAACCGGTTTTTTTCTTGCTTACTTTTATCGTAATTTAAATGAAATTAACACGCTAATTAGATATGGGAAACAATAATACGATGTATTTATATTGTGAAAAAGGCAGGTGCGGATCCAGACTTTTGGAAAGAGGGGGGGACTTTTTTTGCGGACACCGTGAATCACCTATTTTCTCGACGGTCACTAGCACATCCCTGCAAGCCGCACTATACTTACATTTCTAAAAAAAATCGCTACATATGCCTTTTCTCAATACTCGGGGGTTTATCACAGAGCAAACAGGTCAGGTATACCTGCTCACATTGCCATCCATTGTCCCACTAAGCGGCGTTTTTTATTTGGACGGAAACAATAACATGCATTTTAGTTTTAGTTTAAACATATTTTATTTGCCAAATAAAGCAAAATGGATAAGACACAACTTATACAAACTTATGAAGTCTTCTCCTTTTTTTTTAAATGAATAACAACAATATTTTGGCATGCAGGTCATCTAAAATAGTATAATATAAATACATATAAGAACTGTTTGAACATGCAAAGTAAATGTTACAAAAATATATAAAACTATATGAAAATGTCGTGGTGTGTGTGGATTCTGGAGCATCTTGGATCTTAAATCATTATGTCATAGTTTGTAGTATATAAGAAAAAAATACTGGACATCAATCAATCAATCAATCAATCAATCAATCAAAGGGAACCAACTGCCAACCACTAATAAACAAATTATCAACAAACTACTAATAAATGATCAACAACCCATAAAAAACTACCCAACCAATAATCAACAACGCATCAACAATCCATCAACAAACTACCAACCACACAACAATAATCCATCAACTAATCTACAACCAATCAATACAATGCACAAACTATCAACCACATTTCAACAACCAAACATATATCAAGAACCCATCAACAAACTACAAACCAATTATCTACATCTAATCAACGAACTATAAAAACTACCAACCACATAGCAACAACCAATCAACCATATATCAAGAATCCATAAACAAACTACCAACCACTAATCTACAACCCTTCAAAAAAAAGAGATAACACCAAACTGCATAAACAAAAAAAAAAACACTAATCTACAACCCTTCAAAACAGAAAAACATTAAACTGCACAAACTAAATATCACTTATCTACAACCCTTCAAAACAGAAAAAATACCAAACTGCATAAACTAAAAACAACAAAAAATACAACCCTGCAAAGCAAGAGGAAAACATCAAATTGCACAAACTAAAAACAACAATATATGAGATCATATTAAATAGATAGCTAGACTTGGCACAGACACATATGAGATCACATTGACGAGATAGCTAGACTTGGCACAGACGAATATGAAATCATATTGAACAGATTGCTAGACTTGGCACAGACACATATGAGATCATATTGAAAAGATTGCTAGACTTGGCACAGACATATATGAGATCATATTGGAAAGATTGCTAGACTTCGCATAGACACATAGGAGATAACATTGACAAGATAGGTAGACCTTGCACAGACGCATATATAAGATCATATTGACCGGATAGCCACATGTAGACTTGGCACATGCAGACACATGTCGGAAAGTTACTCTAGTTTTACGGGTACCAAAACCACTCTTTGCCGATACAAATCATAGATTGGTCTTCAAAAAATGAAAATTTTACCATTAAGTTTAAAAATACGTGATAAGATATTTAATGCCGATAACATAACGACCTGATAACGAAAATCAACAGAGCTAATTGGAAAAAAAATCTTTTTTTTTATTTTACAAAATATGATTTCAAAATGGTAGTTGTCATACCTGTCAAAAAATCCGCTAAACTGAAATATGAAAATCTGCCTAACTTAAGTATAAATACAAAATTCGCCACAACGAAATGCGCCCCACTATGGTATATTTCAAAGCTTGACCCCCCAAACCGTTTCTGTTTTGATTCCATTTACAAACCTATCAAATCTATAATTTAAAAGTCTTTTAGAAAAAATGTACTTTGTAAAATATATATACTCCAGTCGTTGTTAATTACATATAAATATTAAGCCGTAAACATCTACTTACATCATTAACTGACTTATTTTTTGTTTAGCCACACTGACCATTGGAGCTGTGGACAGTTCGATAGTTTACTTTCAAATGACTCTAGAACTAAGAATCCGTGCCTTAAAACGTGTCTGTCTAAGAAAAGTTCAAAGAAATAGGAAATGTATAATGACCTTCGACTTAGCAAGGATTGGCTCTGCTTCTGTTTTTCTATAGGTGTCATGTAAACACCTATTTGTGAGGTCTGATTGTTTTCAGTTTGGTTGACATGTGCACAATCGTTGTTCTGAAATTTTGACTGGCTTTTCGTTAAGATGGTCTTTACTTTCGTTTGAACTAAGTCTAGAGAATTCCGAGCTGTAAACGACTTTGAAAACCACCAAATCGTATTACAAAAGTTTTAATCTGTAGCGATATCTTTCACGCGATATCAACTTTAAAAAAAGTTAACTTGAGAAATCTTTCTTTCTTTTTCAAAGAAAGGAAATCATGCCTTAACTCGGTGATAATACTATTGGGATCGCATTTAAAAAAAGACTTATGAGAATTACATACGGTACTCTCTACAGAGTCAAGAAAAGTTATGGCTTCTGTTGGTAAAAACTTTCTATTTGATGCAATTTCCGTTGTCTAACATTTTATGGCGGTTAATCATTTTTAGCTAACTCGACGGAACTTGAAACCAAACGTGAACACTAATATTCATGGCTGCTCAGAAAAGTGAAAATTCATTTTTATATATCGAATGATTCCCGTTGCTGACTACAGTTACTGTAAAATACAAGTTGAAAAATATAGTGAATTTTGAAATGCTTTATGCACATTGCAAGGGGTAACCTCTCGCGAGTAGCACTTATACCCAAACATAGGTTGATTGATTGATTGAATGTTGCTTAACGTCTAGTGGCAAGTATATGATGCATATTCAGGACGAGAGCATATTAATGAATGATGATGATGAACCCTGCTTTGTACTAGACCCACACGCTGAGTCGGATTTTTAACGTGCTAGCTCACGAAAGCAACAGTCCGCAGGAACATGTGCCACTTTACCCAGACAAATTTTTCTGGGCCGACCAGTGTATTCTCTTACTCCAAAATGCTGCGTGCTTAGTGGAGAAGCAGCATATACCAATTTTAATGTCTTTGGTCTGACCAGACCGGGGATCGAACCCACGATCGTCCGCACTCGAGGCGAGCACGCTAACCATTACACCACCGAGGCGGTTGGGTGCGCTCGTAAAACCAGTTCTCTGGATTTATTACTGTTTTATCGTTAACCGCAATATCACGTCCAAATTCGAAACCTTCTTTGCGACTCGGTTGGCCTTCCATGACTAGAAAGTATCCTCTATAAATATTTTTGTTGTCTGGGTTCTAAAATGTTTCGCATTTTTTCGCTTCCACTCTATCGGATGATTGAAAAACCGCTTACAACACTCAAACATTTTGTCAAAGTCAATTCCTTCGACATTATCGATGTACAGAAATCCGATGTTCTCCAAAGCATCGACAATCTTATTGGCTAGTTCTTCGCGATGTGTTTTCGATTTTGACAAATCGATAATCGGCAGATTAAAAGTGGTCATTTTGTATCATCCAATATGAAAGATGAAATAAATTAAAAGATAATATTCAGTGATCAATATACGTGGTCTGTATGTTCTACATATTTAACCACAAGTTGAATTTAACTCTAGGTTAAATTTGATTGATTTGCACAGAATTTAACTACAGGTTAAAATTTAACCACGAGTTAAATATGTTGATGTCTACACATGAGTGTAATAAACAGACTTTATCATGTGTAACGTCTGTTCTTGTAACATAAATTTGAGTCTATCTTTTGTCATTTAATTTGCATTCTGTTCCTGTTTTTATTTCGCATGCCCACTAAATAAACAATTTTTGTCATTTTCAGTCAAATCTAACCCCTCTGCCTCCGTAAGAAAAATGAGATTATATCAACAAAAGAAGAACAAAAAAAAAAAACAGGAAAAAATTGAATTTCAAATGATAGGTTTTCTTGTGATTTTTAAATTCTACCTTATTATCAGAATCAAACTAATTGAACCATTCATTATTACCTTTATATTATGCCATATGTTTTCGTGTGGCAGCACAATATACTAAAATAATCATATAATATAAAGTATCACGCTTGATTCGACTGTCATTTGGTGGGTGGCTGTCTCATGGACAATCATTCCACACCTCCAATTTTTATATTGACAGCATATACATGTGTTATATCAATGTATTTCATACCCGTAGCAAAGGGGGGGGGGGGTTGTTCGAGGGGTTCGGACGAACCCCCCTTGAAAACCAATAAGCACTTTTAAAATCGCAATTCAGCTTGTTGTTTGACTATTAAAGTCTAAAAAAATAGGTCTGAAATGCCAAAACAGTGCCAAAAAATGGCTAGATTGCAGGATTTTGCACCACATTCCACAGACCCACAGCTGCGAGTCGATGTAACCCCCCTTTGAAAATTTCTGGCTACGGGCGTGTATTTGATATCGAAAAAAAGGGAAACCTTTAAACCATAAAAAGAACTGATAGAATTACTACATATACATATAATATAATACATAAAAACAACATATCTCTGGTTGTAGGAGTTTTTATTTTTTTGTCATTAATTCTGTAAGTTTGTTACAAAAAACTGGCATCTAAAATTCTATTTTGTTATTACAAGTTTAACATATACTTTAAGAAAAAGCAGTCTTTACCTGTTTGCAATAAGCCTCTTTCTCTATATCGAAACGTTTAAACATGAAAATTGCGTTTTTGTATTCTAACAAACAGCTAAATACATGAAATATATGCATGCTCATTTATGCATAAATAAGCATATCTTTAAAAGTATCTTAGTGACGCGGAAAACTGTTTAAATAAAACTCTCCAGTAAGATTTGGAGGTGAATTTTTAAATGTATGGTTGAAATGGTCCCTGTATTTTATATTTCAGCACTTAAAATTCATAATGTTTATCTCTTTTTGAAAAAAAAATGGAAACAGTGATATTATAAAGTAGGACACATCTTCGTCTTCTAGTACTTAAAAATCATAGATTTTTATATTTGTGATATCAACCATCTAACGTTATCCAAAATTTAAATGGCTAAATAACATATTGCGATGAATATACTCATAAAATCAAGTTTATTGCTAGTTTTTTTTTTATAGTAATGATTGAAGCGTATCGGGACAAAAGAACAGAAAGGACATTATCTTATTAGGTTTTAAAGGTAATTTTATAACGTTTTGAAAATGCTCATCTTTAGTGACAAGATTAAACCAAGGCCAAAACCTTTGCCAGTTTTGGAAAGTGAATAAAAAGTCTGTATCTTACGGAAACCATATTTCTATGTGATTGTAGTCTGTGCGATGGTTTTATGTTGAACGTGGTGGTCGTATTCGATGGTGCCAGGGAAAGCCGAAAGCATTTTAAAGGGGCTATTCCAGGATCATTTCACTTAACAAGCTTGAATCAGCTCAGCCGTCTCAGCAGACCGGACGAAATGTATAATTCTCATGTGCTCCATTTTAAACTAAATTCGGCAAATTTTCATTAGGGTATTCGAAGGGTTGCTTTAATTTGGTTAAGTGGTGTCGGCGAAGTTGAAAATGTTAAAAATTCCCGGAGTCAAATGTTAGGCCATGCTGGTCATATCGATAGTGCCCCAGGGAAAACGGACCACAATTTTTAAACAGGATCATTCTTTCAAAGTTTGGTTTAAACTGTGTTGTGGTTTTAGAAGTATCGATGAAAATGTGAGACGTTTACGACATCGGACGCAAAGCGATGGGAAAAAGCCCACATGGTTCTTTGGGCAAGTTGAACTAAAATGGATAAAACCAACTTAATTATATTCTGTTATATACATCCCTGATTATATGTCTTTTTTCAGGAATTCCGTCCAAAGGGAGTTGGTAGGCTAAGCCCAATATATTTCGCTCAAAGTCTAGATTTTATGACAAATTAAGTTGTGGTGAAAATGCTGTTTAATAACTGCTTTTGACAAAACAACAGGGCAAATTTGACTATTTCAACAAGAATGTAACATTTTTTCTTTGAAAATGCAAACTTTTGGAGGTGATTTTTTTCAAATTGGATATGTTCACACAAAAACACTCACAAAGATATTTTTACCAAAGATTAAACCTTAAATTGCGCAAAGTTAGGTTGTGATGTTTTTGTGCATCTATATTAAGATCGACAAAATTGTTTCAAATTAAGTAATTTCTGAGTATTTTCACATTTAAAGCAATTTCTATGTGTCGGATGACCGTTGTGGTACCTATTGAACTTAAAAAGTTTTTTGGTTTTCTTTTTGTAGACATTTTTCGATACAAATGATATAGAATAATAGATACTAATAAAAGGCACTTTTCATTTTTCAACCGAATTCTTGGGCCAAAAACGCGGCTTAACGATTCTCGTCCTTTGGTAGATTTGTATACATGTTGTTGCTTAAATGTGACTATGGTTTAAAATGCCGAAGAACTTGGCCATGGTGGTTAAATTCTTGCTGCAAATTTTTAATGCCACCGAATAGATATATCTCAAAACCACTATTTCCAGTCAAAAGAAAATGCTATAAATGTGTTGTGTATGAGTAAACCACAGACAGTCTCCATGCACTATAAATTCTTGTTTGTTGAGAAAATTGTCTTTTGGGTAGTAGTTCTTGTTGCCATTAACTTGATATTCTAATTAAGTTGAAAATGATATGGGTGTTAAAATTCTTCAGAAAAATAACGGATGGTAATTTGTTGGGGTTTGACAAACCAAAGATGTTTAAAGGTCTAATGTGTTGATTGATTGATTGATTGATTGAATGGTACTTAACGTCCAGTGGCAAATATTTCATGCATATTCAGGACGAGAGCATGTTAATGATGAGTGATGATGAA
>JARWCS010073708.1:0-24499 GCA_034783895.1 Geukensia demissa | reverse complement strand
TTTTGGGACGGACGTACGGACGGACGGACGGACGGACCCACAGACCGAAGAACTATATGCCCGGCCTGCCTTGCAGGCGGGGCATAACAAAGTTTGGTTCATATATGGCCAGTGATTGCAGAAGCCGAAGGGGAGAGAATTTTAAATGCAATTGTGGCCGCATGACAGACAGCATGTAATGGCAATAGTTCATGTGAACTTAAAGATCAGTTGAGATAAAAGTATGAAAATAAGCCATGTATCTTTCATAAAAACAATTTTAATCAGAAATCCAATATCTCATTCCAGTCCCTACTAATTTCTTACCTGTAATAGCAGCAATTCTTGCCAAGAGCAAGTTCAACATTTAGGTATATTTTGTCAGAATATATATTGTATTTTTAGGGCCTAATTTGAGATCTTATCTCAATTAAGAAGGTTAAATAAACAAATTGAAATAATTTACTTAATTTACTCTTATTCAAGTTGATTCCTTTTTTACAATGAGATATTAATTTTTTAACCATATAAATAAACATTGCATGCATCATTTTCTTTGTAATTTTAATATTGGTCCTCTTTGGTTCTTTTCAACATATTTATTAATCCATTACTTTAAATGAAAGATTGAGTGTCACTTCCCTCTTCATTTCTATAGGAAATGTAAATAACTGATAAACTAACGGATGGACAAGTCCAACCCCTATTTTTTTTCCTACAAACTAACTGATGGCCAATTACAATCCATAATTTTCTGAAAAGTCTGACAAGTCCAATTCTTATATATAGTCTAATCCTTATTAAGTCTTATTAGCGAAAGTGGGGTAATACAGTCTGTCCATACATACGTAGCAAGGACAGAAACTTGAAACTTGGCATCAAGGAAGTATAAGGACCACTAGGGAAAAGACCCCTAAAAATTCAAATTCAACCGCATGGGGCCAGATTATGAGTGAAAAACTAATTTCGTGATATCCAAGAATGATGAAATCTCCTTAACTATAAAAGATAGGATTATGAAACTTATCATAACTTACAATACATTTGCCAAGTTGACAGAAGGTATTGTAATTTCAGTCACACCCCTGGAGGCATTGCCATTTGAAGATAAAAAAATGACCAAAAAGATTGCCCAAGAAAACATCCTACACTGCAGAAGATAAAAAGTTGAAATTAAGTGCATTGGAAACACTTGAAAGGTTGTCTGTGCCAAAGAATTCGGATTTTGATTCCTGCCCCTGGGGCCACACCCAGATAAGTGAAATCTTAAGATATGTCAATACCTGTTGAGATCCCAACCCCTAAACCATATATATTCTTAAATGTTATCAGAAGGGGAGTTTTATGGTCACCTCTGGGGTTGGCAGCACCCCCTTCATTATGAAATTTCAAATTTATCTCAAAAACAGTTGAGATTCTCTCCCCTAAAGCTCGACATAAAAAGACAATTTCAGTAGTCATCCTCAGACAGCCACACCCCTTATTTACTGATATTTCACATTAACTTGAAAATGGTTCAGATCCCCGCTCCCAAACCATATATATATATCTCTTAGTCATCATAAAAAAAGTTAAATGGTCACCTCCAGGGGTCTGCCCTGTCCCCCTTATTATGAAAATTTAAATTTATCACTTAAACAGTTGGGATCCCCACCCATAAACAATATATATTTTTTGTTTTCATAAAAAAAAAACAAAAAAAAAACAAGTTAAATGATCACCACAGGGGTTTGCCCTGTCAACTATTAAGTATTTGGAAATTTTTTATTTTTCACTAAAACTGTTGAGATCCCCACCCCTAAACCATATATATTCTTAGTTGTCATAATAATTCAAGTTCAACGGTCACCCCTGGGGATTACTGTTTCATTTTTCTGATAAATTAACAAATGGACAAATCCAAGTCTTATTTTTTCTAATAAATAAACAGATGCACCAGTCTATTTCCCTTTATTTTCAGATTAACTGACAGATGGACAAGTCCAATCCCTATTTTCTGAAACAAGTAGTATCCCTATTTTCTGATAAACAGATTGACAAGTCCAATCTCTATTTAAGTGTCAGAATAAAAACCTCTTCAGAGGACAAATATTCTGCAGGTCCTGAAATCCACTTTTAATTGTTCTTCTTGGTCAGTTTTATGTGTAAGCATTTAACAGTGATATGTATAAATTTAACACTTTTTGAAATTCATGTTAATTTATGATAGGTACAATGGCTTATTACGAGGCTATGCAACAAAATCATGCATCATGGAAAATGTTTACCATAATCTGAGAAAAATGGATTGCCTGGCTTTCCAACTGGTACATGATTGGTAAAAATATGCCCTGACCAAGCAAATAGATAAAAAATATACTATTAACATGAATAAGTATCAATAAAACTATTAATTTATTTCTTGCATATCTAACAGAGTCATGAAATGGCAGTTCAATTTTTTACAATGACCATTCAATATAACATTAATTTAAGCCATAGTTGTTTTTCTTTGTTTTGCTTGCTAGTAGGTTTTGATGTCAAATAGTTCAGAAAAGCATTGGTTGAAAAAGAAGATGAAATTTTGTATTGATTTATTCATACAAAATATAATCACTGATTTTTAATTCAGCATGTTTTTGTTGTAGCTTTCAAAAAGTAGCAAAACATAAAAAAAAGAC
The DNA here is from genome assembly GCA_034783895.1 of Geukensia demissa. Classification (NCBI taxonomy): domain Eukaryota; kingdom Metazoa; phylum Mollusca; class Bivalvia; order Mytilida; family Mytilidae; genus Geukensia; species Geukensia demissa. The sequence continues at coordinate 21,860 of JARWCS010073708.1, read as the reverse complement.
TTTGTGTGTCTGAGTATGATGTCTATGGATCATGTGAATTTTCCAATTACATGTATACTTATGTTTACATCTGCAAATCATCTTCCTCATCAAAAGTTTAATTCATATAAATTTTAAACAAACAACCAGAAAAGGAGAAAAGCACAAAATTTATAAATAGTGTATTCTAAAAAAACACACTTGAACTGATGTGCTTCCCAACGCGCAACATGATATGACTGCAGCAAGTTGACATGTTAAAGGTGAGCAAATGTACATTTGGGTAACTATGTACACATTAATTTGCTAGACACAGTAATACTTAGTATTGGGTCTTCCTCGGACCTGCGACCACATATTGTCAAGGAATATTGGCAAACAGGAAGTGGACATGCAATAGATGTGTCTTGCATGATACAGTTCACAATACTGAAGCTCTGTGCCAAATATCAGGAAGCTAAACTGCACGGTGTCAGAGTAAAATGTGAAATTTTTCCAATATGAAAAGTAGCGGAAGTCTTGGCAAACAGGAAGTGGAAATGTGAACAACTTTAAACTGCCTTACATGATACACATCACCATACAAAAGGCCTGTGCCAAATATCAGGAAGCTAACCTGCATGGCTTCTGAGAAAAATGTGAAAGAAATTATTCCAACATAGAAAAAAGTCAATGTTTCGGCAAGCAGGAAATGGGTATGCTACCGACTTGAAACTGCCTTACACGACACACTTCTCCATACCATGGGAGGAATCAATAAAAAAAAAAAGATCAAAATCTGGTGAAAAATAAAAAAAATTCTCAACATCTCCTGCAAAATCATATTTTTTTAACATGTTGACACCTTTTATACGAAAATTGGTAAATACTATGAAAAACATGCTTGGAGTAACTTTTCTTGCATTTTTCATAAGGAATCATTTAAAAAAAAATCAAAATTAAACCAAAAAAAAAGATAACTTACATTTGAAAATTTAAAAATCCCCATTTGGTCCCACCTTAAAAAAAAAAATCAAACTCAACTTGTATTTTATATTGGGTATCACTGAGTTGAAATTTCAAATGGATCCAAATATTCTACATACCTACATACAACAATGGCAACTCAGATGACGACATGCCCATAACATAATATGTACAAAATTTTTTGCAGTGGTATAAAATATGACTTTTGATATGAAAGGTAAAGATCAAAATGAGGTCATCCTGGAATAAAAAACTTGGCAATGATCATATACACACATTTACAAAATATAAGAAAAATACTATTATTCTTTTAAAAAAAAGTAGGAGTTCTATCTAAACTATCTAACATTTCAAATATCTGACCTTTTCATGTTAAAGGTAAAAGTCACATTAACGGTCAACAACAATACCAAACAAAAATGTTTCCTAAATTTGCATATACTTATAAGATTTAAGGGTTACAATATTAATTTTTAGACGAATTCTTACCATCAGTTAAGTTTATTGAACAATTCTTCCAAAGAATTTAACATATTATGCAGAAATGTTAATTCTATTGTTTAAGGGGCCATCCATAATTATGACATTTTTCACAAGTCTACAAAATGCGAACTTCGGTGGCTCGAACTCGGATCACTGGAACACCATGGATGGGTCCAACCCAGTAATTTTCATACTTGATCTAACTAAATGAAACCCCGGTTTCTCAAACTCTGTTTGCTCGAACCCTCGAACTGATGCTTCAGTCCCTTCATTAATGAAAGAGTTAATATACAATTTGAAAATATTTAAACTGTAAAATCAATCACGACCTGTGAAATGGTTAATTGATCACCACAGCTTATGATTTGAGCACAGGTGTGATAATGATTGACAATCATTAGATAATTGTTTATTGTAATATAATTAGTGTAGACTGATGATGAATTTAATCTTTTGTTATTGATTTTGCTTAATCTTTAACCATATTTTTCACTTATGGAGAGACATATGTATATATCAAGAGTATATGTCTCTACTGGCAGTTGACCCTTTCTGTCAGGTACACAATCTCGCCATGCAGCAGTGTTCTCTTAAACAAAAATTTGTTTCAGTATGAAAAATTGTGATTTTGAAACACAATAATCTTTGTAACCAAATGCTGTCTCTGTTTAAAATAATATTAAAATAATATTCAACCAGTTTTCTTTAATGGCTGCATTGGTGAGAATGGGTACTTGGCGAGATTAGGTCTTCAGCCAGTAATGATAGTGTATATGTGGTTATAAGTTTTTGTCTTTCACTGATATGGTCCCAATGATCCAAGAAGTATTTGATTAAACACCATTTAAGTCTAGCAAAACTTCTGTTTATACAAATGTAGTAACACAAATATAAGATAAATTGAAAACCTGTTACATGTAATTGTTTTTAGATATAGTGACTCCACAACATGTGAACATGAATTAACAAGCAAGTTAAGTTTAATTGTTTGATTAAGGTTTAATGCCACTTTCAACAACATTTCAGTCATATTGCGGTGGTAAGTTTTACTAGTGGAGGAAGCCAGAGTACCCAGAGGGAACCACTGACCTTGGGCAGGTAAATGACAAACCTAATCATGTGAGATGCAAGTTAAATGCAACCGGTTTTTGTATGGTACAAAGTCCGGTGCTAACTCTAGCCTTATAGGTGATAGGTTGCAGTGATCTGTACAGGTAAGTTTTAATCAACCACCTAGACCACTGGGCAACCCAGGCAAGTTAAGTTAATTTAGCCTCAACCTGTATAGTTTTTTAATTACTACTTGTTAGTACTTTGCCCCAAAAAGCAATGGACTGGTTTAATTATCAAATTATCCACTGATAAAAAAAGCTTTTAAACTAAGCCTCACCATGATACTTTTATGTACTAACCTGTGCTAGGGAAACTATTGGTTGTATTTGATGTATCTCTAGATTGCATCCAATCAAATCCTTGACTTGCAGAGGATGTGCTATTCCAACTAACTCCCTGACTGCTGCTGTTCCAGTTAACACCACCACTCCCTGAGGAGGTAGTACCCCCTCCTCCCCAGTTTAAGTCTGTCCCGGAGCCTCCACCCCAGTTGACATTACTGGCAACTGGTGGAGGTGCTCCTGTTGATGAAGGAGAGGAACTAAACAGATCTGACAAAGCTGAGTATTTATCACCACCAGCAGGGGCTGGGATTGAAGTGGGTTGAGATATGGATCCATTTGTTAAACTTGCAGAACCCAAAGGAGTATTACTGGTATTCACTGGTAGTAAAGGATCTGCAAGAAAAATTCGTTTTTACAATATATCTGTTTTACAACATTAACACAACAGAAACATTTTATAGGATCTAGCTTAAAGATTTCGGGAAAATTCCTCAAGAACATTTGTGTCTGAGGAACACTACTTAATGATATTTAAAAACATTTTCTGAAATTTTAGGGATCTAAGATTGAAAGTCCTGTCTGTCCACCATCATTTTATGGATCTAAGATTTAAAGTCTGGTCTGTCCACAATCACACTAGTATACACTGGATCAACTCTTTCAAAAACAGCTTTAATTAACAAACCAGAGATCCACTGAATTGTCCTTAAAGCTGTAGCGCAAATATTGACTGAGCTACATACATATTATATTATTTATAACATTTGTGGCTTTTAAAAATGCTTGTTATTTGGGATATCACTAAGATGAGGTGCTTAGCAAGCAAAGCCTGATCTGACTGCAGCCTGTTAACATGAGGAAGTTATGCAAATGAACTCTATGGTCAGTGTGGACACAGTTATTATGATGAACACAGTAATGTGCTGGACACAGTTATATGATAGAAATGAAATTACTTTTTTTCAGCCACTTTTGACACCTTTAATCTCAATAAAAAAAAAAACACACCATATCTTGCATAATTCCACTTTTTGGGCCACTTTGACACTTTTTATCCCGAAATTGGTAAAATACAAAATTACCAATGTTAAATAAATATGGAAAATTTAGGTATACCATACGTACATTTCAAGGAGTAACTCTCATCAGTAGCATTAGAACCAAAACATAGGAAGTCAAAAATTCAAATATAGCAAAAGAAGCACTCAACCAAACAAATAGAAATGGGAAGCCAAACCTGATGGCAGGGACCACTACTAAGTGCGTTACTTTTCAAGGCCTTTCCGTATTTCCAGTGTTTTTGAATTTTAGCAAATGCGGCAAATTTCTGTAAAACATTGTTTGATAAATTTCATGTTAGACAAGTCTGAGTTAACCCATGTTTTTTGGTGGGGTTAAGAATGTCCATAAATGTGTTTGTTTGACTTTTGAATTTCTCTATTTGATGTTTGCTATGTTCTTGAACAGTACAACTGTCAGAGCAAATTTCACAACTTATTCCAATAATTTCGAGCATATGAGTTCTGTTTGATACTAAGCTAATTAATTTCCCTACTTTTTACCATTTCCCTGTAGCATATTTTCCATCAAAGTCCTTATATTACACAGACTAATTCAATTACAGGTAAAAGACAAAGAAAACACAGAACAACCAAACACATCACATACAATTCCAGATGATCTACTGAATATGTATATAAATGACCTTTCAAAAGTTGAACCTCATGATCAAGATGAGAAATTATGGAGAGATATGGACTTGTAACATACTGAATATATATTTTTTAAATTTAGTAATTCATGAACAAAGATATTTATGTCGCAATATTGGAAATAATGTGGACAAAAATTAAAACCAGTCTTAGAATTGATTTGCTAACAAATGTACATTTCACATAACTGATTCTCTCACCTTTTACTTAATTTGAAAACAGCTATTCAATGAATACTTCATAACTTTCATAAAATGGGCCAAAATGATCTGGTAACTTTAATTTGTAAATATGCAGATATTTTATGTACAATCTTAGTTTTTCCAAAATAAAAACATTATGGCCTTCAGGATTTGTGAAATATAGAAAATATCAAATATTCTAATAGATTTCAGTTATTGAAATATTTTTATAGATAGCTTATCTATTGACACGTTTGTGTGTTATTATAACAGAAATTAACTTTCTGGTATCATAAATACAAAAATTTACAAATTGCTGGAACCTTCTTTCCATAAAAATTGTAAAAAAAATTGGAACCTTCTTTTTATAAAAATTGCATTCTTTTTACAAGTACTCAATAAAAGACACTTGGGACATTTCAAAAACAGATTCAATTGCGAGTGAGATGGTTAAATACATTTCTAAATTTCCTTTTCAAACTTTGTTAGTACTTGAGAAATTAATAGCCAAAACATGAAAGACTCAGTTCAGTGAAACTTACTTAATCCAATCCTGGCCAAGAACCAAAATTTGCCCTACAGACAATTTTCATTTGATTGAAAAATCAAGATAATTTGTAAAAGTTTATGACTATAAATGGTATTCATTCACAAAAATTACTGTATCCTAATTAATCAAAAGCATAAACTATTTTAGTTCAACAGCAGAATTGGCAAGATTGGGCAGTTGAAGTCTAAAAGTAAATATCATTTTAATTTTGTAAATTTTTATCATGGATTAATAGTATATAATCTACAAATAATCTTTTGTAAATAATATATCTGCATGAAAAAATTCTCAATACTGTATATTTTTTAAATGTACAAGTAGTATTTGAAACATATATTTCACAAGACATGTATTATATTATTTCTATTTTAATTCATAATAGTTAATGAAATATTGTTTGACATGTGTTTTTTGCTGATGACTTTGATATGTTGGTCAATGACAGAATTTGTTTCTGGTTGGAAATGACAAAACAAATGTTTTGTTTGTTGAAAACCTAGTGAAAAAAGGTATACTACAGACAGCAAAATTCTAAATATCTCATAATGCAGCAAAAGCATTTTCTCAGCAAAGCAATAGAATCTTCATATTTTCAAAAATGAAACAAAGAAAATGATCCCGTATTTTTTAAATTTTGGATATTTTATGTGGCAGTGGCCTTTAAAGTGATTTTTAAATATATGTTGAATCAGTAAAAAAAATAAAATAAAAATGGCCATTATGACAAATTTTGAGAATATCCATTTATCTCACTAAATTATTTTCTTTTCTTTAACCAAAAGTTTAAAACTGTGTACCAGATGCACATTTTCTTCAATGATGTTCATTTCAAACATTTTATCTGAATAAAAGCTCCTTTCCTTTCATTTCCTTCCAATGTTAAATCAAAACTTTAGACAGTGAAGGACAAACATTATTCCTGGTCTGTAAAATAGCATTAAAACTACAAAAGTTTTATTACAAAATTAAGAGATATCTTCCCTGTTTGGAGCTTTGAAGTGTATTCTTTGAAAATTTTATCTCCCATGTACAGTGTAAGACAACAGAAGTACATAAAATTTCCACATAAAATGATATTTTATACAAAATGTTAAATTTAATTACTTGTAGGCTTTTTATAGATGAATCATTTATGTAGACTAACCCTTAAAAAGAATATAATGTTACCTTTATTTGAGATGAACCCTATCAGTTTCCCTATATTTATAAATGAACTAGAGACCCCAACCTTCCATACTTGTGGGAGGCTTGATGGAGATGAACTCTAACAGTTTCCCTATATTGATAAATGAAATAGAGCCCCAACCTTCCATACTTGGGGAGAGCTTAATGGAGATGAACTCTCAGTTTCCCTATACTGATAAATGAAATTTTGCCCCAACCTTCCATACTTGTGGAGAGCTTGATGGAGATGAACTCAATCAGTTTCCCTATATTAATAAATGAATTATATAAAATAAATGGAATAATGCTTGGAATTTCTATGTCACTTTGTGTTGCAGTGGTGGACAAAAATGCATTTATGTCAAGTGCATGCTGTATCTAGGGGCCTCCTAAAGATAATGTACCATTAAGGATGAATAAAACCAAAATAGCTGAGCTGAATACAAGAAAGTCCTTGTAGTAAGGAAATGTAAAAGACAAAAAAAAAGGGATAGCATTGTCTACTAATATTAAGCATGTATTTTAAATATTTTTAAAATTTATATAATGTATTATGTCCTGCTTATTCCCAGAATTTTGCTAAGTAATTATCTAATTTAAATTTATCTTTTTTTGTACTGTAGGTATCATATATGATTCATATTTTCTTATGTTTTGACATTTATTGGGGAATTTGTTTATTTTAGATTTTAGAACATTTGTGTGTGTGTGTGTATGTTCTTATAAGTCAGCTTGGGACAACAACAAAGCATGGTCCTAAAAATTTCCTTTGTTTAGGGCTTTGTCTGTTTATTTTATATTTTTTAGCTTTTTTGTGTATATATATGTTTTTAGTCATCTTGGGATATAAACAAAACAAATTTCTGTATGCTTTTGTTTGTTCATTTTACATTTTTAAGCATTTGTCAACTTGGGACATCAGCAAAGCTTGGTTCTAATACCAGTGTAGACTTTTAAAAACTGTTTTCATATTTTGTGCAGTTTGTGTATAAACTTTTTTGGTTTTAAGCCTTTTCAGGATTTCAGAAAAGCCTGGTCTTAATTTGGTTTTACCTGAAGACTCCTGACGATTCCTTAGGTGGGGGATTTTCTCCTTGCAACTGTTCACCATACAGTTGCATATTTTGTCATTTATTCAATTGATCTAGGACTGCATTTGGATAACCTCCTTAAGATACATTAGGTTACCCAAGGATAACCATGGACAAATGCTTCCCTTATGATGGTGTTAAACCTTAAGGTTACCAGAGAAGGATATCCCAATGCACCCATAGCTATAATTTGGTATGATACTGTTGCTTTGTCATAAATACTTTTTTGTGAATATTCAAATATTCCACACAAAATTATCTTTCTACTATCATAAACATTCCACTTTTCTAGTGTCTCATGTTCATTTCAATGTTTTTGTTTACACTGATGACATCATCATAATCAGGAGTATAAGTAAATTAGCGAAAATTTGACTTAGAGTGAAAATTTGATGTCAAAAGACCTGCACCCTAAATAGTTTTTTTAGAGACCTTCCAAACAATCCTATGATTTAAAGTGACCTGCAACATTCAAGTTATTTGATTAACAATTTCAAACCTTTGGTGACCTGTCTTATTTGCCTAAAGTGACCTAAGGTCATTCTTAAATGTGACCTTGCAACCTGTATGGGGAACAAACCTGGAGCACCCTTGATATCTTAAATCTTTATTCCTGTAAGCAAATTATCCATCTCTGAACTTATCCAATGAAATTTCTGAAATAAGTGGGAAATTTTGGGGTATGTATGTATACAAAATTATAAATATTTTATAGCTTTATGACCGAATGACTCACTGTAATGTTTGACTTGGTCCCTTCAATACTGTCGACAGGCAACCAGACTCAACCATTCTAACACGCAGAAACCCTGGTGTTGGTAAAGAAAGACCTGATAAAGCTGGCAAGCTCAAAATTTGGAACTTGAACTCTTCTAAGGTCATCACTAAGGCAACTTCTATATCACCAATATAAACTGGTTCATCTAAAGTTTTACTTTTACTCTGGTCTTTACTGTTAGCTCCAAATAGTCCTAAAACAAACCGTAACTATATTAAGGATGGCTGCTGCTGTGTTAAAAATAATAAGGTTTTTCATAATTGTGACAGATTTTAATACCTTTTATAATGGAACAAAATTAGCAGAAAAAATTGATGGGACAGTGTTCAAGTTTTCAAGATATATGATTTGAAAATTTGGAGAAAAGGGTTTCCCTGAATTTTACAGGTTTAGATTTAGTAGGGAAACCAATTTTCTGAACATGAACCTCCCCCTTAACTACCTAGACCGGTTAGGGGTTCAGAATTGGAAAACTGGTTTAACTCGACTATGTAGTGTATCTGTACCAAGTCAGGCTGTCTGTCCCGTAGATTGTATTTATGTCTGTGTGAATATGAGTGTGTGTGTTTTCTATGATGATGAGGTGTTTGTGCTTGTAAAAAATTTCCACTGTCAACTTTAAGGCCTATGTACATAAATCATTTAAATAAACTACTTTCATTGATCTGTTTGCAAGAATCAAAGTAACTATGATTAATTTTATTCTGTTTCAATTGAATTCTTCAAAATACTGATTGACTGATTGATTAAATGCTGCTGAACATTCAGTGATGAATATTTCATGCAGTTTCAGAACAAGAGCATACAAAGAATGATGATGAATGAATCCTGCTTTGTACTTGACCAACACACTGAAACATTTTTTAACGTGCTAGCTCACGAAAACAACAGTCCACAGGAAGACATGCTACTTTACCCAGACACATTAGTCTGACTCTTTGCCCTTACTGCTAAATTCTGTGTGCTTAGCAGAGAATCAGCAAATATCAATTTACTGTAAATGCAGAAATTTTGTGATGTTTTTTTTATAGGGAATAATGTGACAGGATTGTAATCGCAACAATTAGAACTCGCATTCCGAAATTTTCTACTTGTGTTATGGTACACCTTTCAAATAGCGACAAAAATAAAACTTGCAATATTATCACTTTTTGAGCATGCACACAATAATTTCTAAATTTACAGTATATATCTTTGGTTTGACTCGGCCAGGGATAGAATCCATGACCTTCCACCATAGATGTGAGCATGCTAACAATAACACCACTGTGTTGGTGTTCAAAATATTTGATGAGATTGAATACACGTATTATAAACATCATTGATAACAATCACTTACCTCCCGTAAATCAGGGTTCACTCCTTAAATTTAAAATTTTCAATTTGCCACACCAATAGAAGCGTAAAAATCCCTACTGGAAATCCTGTGCCGTGAAAACAATTAATTTCTTTCTAAACTTCATAGATTTTTTCGGATTTGTCACTTTTGTACCGGGCAATTTTGGGGAAATGGAAAGGAGCGTGATGTACATACCCTGAATTTGACCGCTTAACCATCCAAACATACCACCACTTGTGCTGTCTGTTGTATCACAGAATGGTTTCCGTGGTGATGGATACAGCCATATTGGTATTCTAACATACCCCTGTAATTCATGAATGAAATTGGATCACAAATAATGAAATCAAAATCATAATAAGGCAAATACAATAGGACATACTGTGAGCAAAACTCACAAAAGATACCCTGGCTTTCCCATGGATATTCTGCCCTAAGGATAAGCTGAGATGAGTTTTTTCTACCTATATACATATCAACCCATATCAACTCACTGGGTCTTATGTTTATTTTAATTTCATTGAAATCCAACAGTTTAGGAGGAGATAACCTTTTAATGTATAGGGACAGTCAAATGGACCGATAGATGGACAGACATTTTCAAAGGGGGGTGGGGTTCGATCCCTTCACGGCTGGGGGTCTGGGGTTTTGATGCAAAATCATGCAATCAAGCCATATAATGGCACTTTTTTCATTTCAGAATGTCCCGTTTTTTGGACATTATTAGTTAAACTTCAATCTCAATAAGGAGTTTAATAGTGCTAATTGGTTTTCAAGGAGGGGGTTCATTCGAACCCTTCTTGTCTACGGATATGAGCTGATTCCTACATACCCCAAAAATTTGTTTGTCGGGGTATAATAAAATTACTTTCATATGAGGTAATGTCAAAATGTCTCATTCAGTGAGATGTTATTTTTATCTTTAACAGAAACCAGAATAAGTATCTATAAAATCAAATTTGCAAACAATCCATAACCTGAAAACCCATAAACAAGCTGCAAATGTTAATTTATATTGTAGCCTGACAGCAAAGTTTTTTTTATCTTTTTCTATTTGAAGTTTTTCCTGAATTGCTTATTGTTTGTTTTTTAGTTGTCATGTATGGTTTTATGTAAGGTTTTTATGTTGGCAACTTGAATTAGTATTAAAGTTGATTCCATGAAAATTTTGAAGTCATCCAATCAAAATCAATGTTGTATTAGAAAATTAACTACTGTAAATTCAGAAATTATTGCGTGCATTTATTATTGAGAAAGTTGCGATGCTGGTGATAATGCGAGTTTTAATATTGTGATTTAGTTAATCCTGTAACAGAAAACAACTAGCAAAATTCCAAATGTGAGTTCTATTTATTACGATTTGCATCCTGTCGCATCATTCGCAACAATTTCTGAATTTACAGTATTTACGGTTTTTTTATTTGATTTCATGGATCCATGCAATGGAGTGATATTATGCTGTTGGAGGGACCTCAGGGATATGAAAATTTCTAGTCCAGAGGACTGGTGTTGCTATAACACTATAGCGAACCTTGCAAATGTTTCACAAAAAGTCCTGAATTACATATGTAAGTTACAATCACTCGTAACACTGACAACCTTTGATGAAACTTTCACCTGGTTCCTGTTACATTAGACAATTAAAAATAACCTATGCACCAAGCAGTGTTTTGTGACAGCTGAAAAATTATTCATAATATTTACTTTTGGAGGGAGTTTTCCCCTAACAAGCAGCAGGTGGTCACCATGGTTAACTAAACTCATCTCTAAGGTCAGGTCAAGGTCATCCAATACTTCTGCTGGTTCCCCACACCAATTTGTCTTCTGTAAATGCCATTCCTCATCTGAAATTCCCCCAGAGAAAAAAATAAAATATTACTAAATACAGTCTAGCTATCAAAACTCAAATTCCAAGGGACTGCTCAAAATTGCTCAAGTCAGAGAACTTTTTGAATATTTTAAGAATGCTCCTTGGAATGAAGTTTGTCTGTGGTATATAGGTAAATAATATATCTCACTGATGGCAGAGTTCACCTCCGGTTTGCTGGTGGGGTCCACATTGCACAAAAATTTATGTTCATTTTTGGTTTCTTGTGTCTAGTGGTATGTATTGTAGTGATTCCCACAGAAGCATTAAAAGGGCAGGGAAAATAAGTACCTCAGGTAGGGGCAGAAGGAAACCTTTAAGTTATTCGGGGCGTAACACCACTATGCGAGCTTTGCTTTTGATTTTCTCCCTTTTCAATTGTGTATGATGTATAATATTCTTGTTATCTGTTTGTTTCAACATATACATTGAGGACAGTACTAGACTTGAAAATCAATTAGTTCAGACATAAAGTTAACAGCCCAGACTATTTTGCTAGTCATAAGATGTAAGGGTGAACTATACACTTTGTCACATAAGTGCCTTTGCAATTGTTTAAACATGCACAGTGCTAACACATGTAACAGGGACTTATTATATGTCCCAAGTACTACTATTTGCATATTGCTGATAATATTTCAGAGGAGATTCAAAAGGCTTAGTGAAAAAATAATCATTCTTTTCTTTCCCAGATAAATAAGCCTCCAGTACACATTTGATACCATTATTTTATCAGTCCCACCCTCAGTCCCTTTGATATCACAATTTTAAAAGTTCTGATTTTTGTGCCTGAATCCATTCATGTCCGTTCCGGATTTGAGTCCGATCCTGTCCAGTTTTATTAACTTCCGGCCCTTCCTGAGTCAGAAAGTGGATGGATTAATTACAATCCATGCCATCTACATTTTGAAATTATGTTATGCGATGAAAATTATAATAAAATGTGTTCTTGAGTCTTTTTTCAATTCATATTTAATGTTATTTTCGGATGGAAAAATTGTTTCAGGCCGGCACAATTATATTCAGTTGGTATGTCGCCGGTCGCAAGTTCGCTTACCATGGATTTTATTCAACTACTTTTTCGTGATTCGCCTCCTGAGCCACTACAAAGCGGCTTTATACATTGGGAATAACAAAGATACCGATCTTCTCTGAAACCACTAATTACGGGTCCGATGTCGGTCCCGTTCCGTTTCCGCGATGTCCGATACGAAAAAAAAAGAAGTTTCAAAATTGGTGGAAATTTTTTTTCAGTCGGTACCATTTTGACTGGGTCGGTCGGCAAACGCCAAACAAACAATATTTTTATTTTGGCCCGATCTATAGTAGATTTTTTTTCGTAGAATTCGGCGATCCTGCTCTTTGGAGATCACAAACTAAAGATACCCACTCTAAGAACCATTGATCTTATCGGTAAATTGCAAGTGTCTACATTGCTTTTGTACACGATCATACAATATGGCACATAAAAATCTATTTTCTAAATTTTAAATAACTTTTTCAAAACTTGCAAGTAATAGAAAAAATTCCATTGACCTTTTTCGCCTCGTATAATAGAGAGATCCAAATCTATTATTCTATTTTAAGAAGCTATCGGCCTGATATAAAGTAGAATCTACCAAACATCCACAGCGTAACTTGAAGAATCACTGGCACATGGAATCATTTAACCAGGGATCTTTACGGCACCAGAGAAAAAACTAGTAAATATGAAAATGAAAAGATATGGAGTAAGTGCCAAAAAACCGCATTTCAACTATCAGAAAAATAGTAATAACACAGGGAAAGCAAATGAAGCGCAATCTTCCATACATGTGTGCTATTTTAAAACTGATTATGAATTCGTTATTTCTAATTGTCAATTACTTAGCCTCAAAATTTCAATTAGTTATTTGATGGGAGAAATGTGCGTAACGTATATGAACTTTGGACTTTTGTTGAACAAATTTTGGTTTAAGATGCCATATTGATTTTTAGTGTGTTTACCCCATATCCCTTTATATTTATGTTTTCATTGCTATGTGGAGTTTTTTGAGACATCAAAGTCATTTTTTAAATATTTTTCTTCTAAACCGAAATTTCTCCCTTATTTATCATAATTCTCCTAATTACACATTTTAAGTGTTTTAGAGTATAGTTTCCAAGTATTCAACTAGCAAACATTCATAAATATTTGCTGTTAAGATTTTATAACGATTTTTAATTTCCTGTTTAGAAATTGAAAATTTTATTAATCGCAAAAGATGCATCGGTTTTGTATTTTATACTGAAATCAAATACTGTTCCTTGTTCAGCTTCGAAGAAAATACAAAATGCAAGAAATCGCCTCTTTGATACAACATCGCTAAGAGGACAGTTTTAAGCGACATCAATAGTTTAATACAAGATTTTCTGCGAAATTGACTATTTTGAATAGCTCATTTTATTTTCAAAATGACTATTGAATAACTTGAAAGGAAAAAAAATTTCCCAATCATTGCCAATTAACCACAAGCTCATGGTAGAAATTTTGCGACAAGTTTTAAAAAGGCAATATGATTGAAAACCGTGGAGATAATAATTTAAGGGGTTGGAAAATTAGAAAAAATAAATTAGGGAATTACCATTCGATTTGATGGGGGATAGATACTCAGCCCTTGCAAGAAGTGAAAATAAATATTCATGCACAAAGCAAGTAACAAAATAAATATCTATTGTGATCAACCGTGTGGTAAAAAGTTAAGTAAACTAAATAAGTCGTCACCCATCGAAATTCAAAAGGTTGGTTGGACAATCGCAAATTGACACAAACTCTTCCTTAATCTTCGTCGTTCCACTTTTTCACCCCTTTAACCATATTCAATATCATTACATTTATCTATACAAAAATCTTATATTTAGAAGTACCATGTCGTGTTTGACGTGCTGTATATGTATATTTGCAAATAATTACAATACTCTTAAGTAATTCATACTCTGCTAAAATAATTTAGTTCATTTTTGAAAAATAAGCTTCCTTTTATTACTGACAAGTAGTCTTTCGTTCGTCGACAAACAAGTGATTTGCTGGTCTATTTGAAAAATAATTTATTGCCATATTTCAACAGATAAAACCTTCTATTTCGGCATTTACAACTTTCTATATATAGAACATCTCTATTGAATATTGATATATTTGTGGACCACATATCTCCTGAATCAATATGATTTATTTATTCCTTTAATATTTTTCCTTAATTTATTTACTCAGAACAACTCCATATAACATGTAAAATGATAAAGTAATTGTTTCTGTAGTTATTTGTCATTTTACTATTCACGCCTTTTCCAAAATTGCACACTTGATTTTTATTATAATTTTTTTCCAGATGAAGTCTGAAGCATATATTTTTCATAAAAAATTGTCTAAAGTGCAAAATGTCGGCAGTCGTATTTGTCTAATTATGCATATTACCCAGCATACCTTTTCAGCTAAGGGTGTGTCGAAATAAGAGGTTTGTACTGTTTAAGCAATTGCAGAAACAGGGGAACGAAATTAATACATTTCTTCGACAAAGAAATATAAGGTCTTTCCCGGCTTATCAAATGTATTTCAATAGTAAGATGATAACTTAATATTTAGAGCAAACAATTAATTATTGATGCCTCTTCCGGTTTCAAAATATCAGTTTTATATAACCTTGATCTTCTGAACTTAATTTTTTATGGTTGCTAGGGACTTTACTAACCATAAGATTGTTGCTAGGCGATTACCTTGACATCAGTTGAAAGTTCTTGATATTCTGAATGCTTTTACTATTGAAAGTGTCATTCAATTCTTGATGGTTTTCCTTTTAAACGGCAAAATCCATTTAAAAGGTAAAAAATAATGGTTTTTGGACCATAGAACCAAAACGCGTGCTCCAATAATTTTGGACCAAAGTAACAAATGTAGATCTCATTGAGACTTTTATTTTTTTCCAATACATGTCTGCTTCTATCCTTTATAGTTTCGGAGATCATCCACTAACAAGGCCAAAGGTCAAATTCCAGTTAATTCTTGACCTTTGACCTTGACACTTTTAGATGTACACCATATCACCGAAGACCAATGGAATTGGTCCCATGCCTCTACAACTTACGGTTTTGGTGTTGCTATGTCAACCTGGATCGCGACAGTTACTTCGAATCACCTTGACTTAATTAGGACAAATTACTGCCATGGTCTTCTCATCATTTTGCACTATTTAGCTTTTCCCAATCTGTTATAGTTTCTCAGTTTATCCACTAACAAAATTTCTCAGTTTTTGACAGATAACTCCATAGCTACAGAATATTTTTCTTATCAGGGTAATTTCTAAAAATCATTTACCAATTCCAATCTAAAGCCAAAATCTAGTCACCACATCTCTAACCATTTCGAATGGAAAATGTGGCAGAAAAAAATTATCAAACGAAATACAAGAAGGTCTTTCCGACGGAATTCGAGATAGACCATAATTACATGAAAATGATTGATATTTCCGAAATGTCAATCGGGTATTATTAAGTCAAAGGCCATGACGTGTTAAAAACGAAAAAGGTCAACACTTCCCCGAGGAAAAAGCTAGAAATTTCTCAAGATCAATTCCTTGGAAAACTTCCCAGAGCGATTGATCCTACATTCGATAAATTGCCAAGTACGCGTCAAACACATCAATTTTTCCTGGTCAATGAAAATTTCTTTCCCTTAGTGCCAACTTAATCCCTAAATAATTAATGAAAAATATTCTTTTGGATTATGCACAAAATATTTGCCTCAAGACGTAAAGCAACCGACAACTATTACAATTCTACATACCGTATATAAAGGTGATTTCACTGTCCAGATTTGAAGTATATTTGCGATTTCCAGAACTATCTGACCGGTGGTCTACCGCTACAAAAATGAAACAAATGTTATCGATGGCATAACAATGAGAACAAATATCAGGAGTAGATTTCAAGATTACTATATCAGGTCGCTAAATGAACCAAAACTATTAAAATCAACAATGTCATCAGCAAGCCAAAATTCCAAGTATACCAATACGTTATTCCTTCTATTGCCTTATTTGGTTGTAAACTTTTGATTAGGATATATTTTGTCACGACTGTATAAATGTATCAACGAGACCAAAAAATATCTTTTACTCAGACTGAAAAAAGTTCATCAAATATGTTTAATTGTTTCAAAGATCATTTGGATTTGTCTTCATTAAAACCAAATACTAAAGTGTTAATGACATCTGGACGTGTTTTGCTATAATTAACCATATATTTAATAAAGTAGTCAAGATGCGTTGATTTTTGTTTGTCGAAAATGTCTTACCCTTGAGAAAAGTTATGAAATGATGACATGGCATATATATTTCGAAATCTGTTCTATATTTACCAATATTTATTATATCACATCACAAACCTTTTAATTATCTTCATGGTCACAATGTTAATGATCCCATCTGTTTCAGATTTCGACATTTAAAGCAACGATTAACATTAAAGAACTGAAATGAAAAGACCAAGGACGAAAATATTATACATTATTACATTTAAACTACAAATATGAACAACGCTTACACAAACAAAAATACAGGGTAAAAATCAGGTGTAATGAAAAATCGCATAATTTAATATCATTTTAATTTCATAACTGTTCGTGCTCATCTTGACTGGGTAAACTTTCAATAACGTATCAAACAATTCATTAACATGACAAGGAAATAATAATTGTCAATTCCAATTTCATTATTGTGAAATAATCTTTTCGTACCAACGAAACGAGTTCACAACCCCTCCCCGGATGTTGCATGTGTCTATCCCAAGTCATGGCTCTACTGTCAGCGCAGCTCACTTTGGAAATCGCCTTTTTACAATTTTGAAATATATATAATGGGATGTAGGTGGCATACTTTTAACTGGATATGTATCTAGGTATGTCGTCATATTGAGTGCAAAATATTTTCTTCTTCCTTAAGAGATTTTTTTACTATCGTTGAAAAAGTGATTTGAATGGGAAAATAACTTTTGGTGCATTTAAAATCAAATTTCCTAAATGATGATCGCATTACCATATATATGGTGTTAAGCTGTGAATTATGTTTATCTGATCATAAAACAACCAAAAATTTGAACCTGTGACCTGAAAGGGGCTATTTATAGCTAATTTAAGAAAACCTGCCAAAGTGAGCTATCTCCCTGCTCCTTGCAAAATCCCATAGTCAATGCAATTTACTCAGACTGAAGAAATCAAAGAATAAATTTGCACAACTATTGATTATTTATCAAGACAAAATAAGACTGATATTTTTATAAGGCATGGGTCATTCCAAAACAGCTTGAAATATGATAAAATTGAAAAAAAAAACGATTTCTGAAATGAACTGCACCGGAAGTAGGTCATTGGATAGTTCTCGTGTCGTTCTGTTTAGTAATATTTTTTCGTTGTATTTATTATCATTTCGGAGTTTGACATATAAATATGTCATTCAATCTGGGAATTTAGAGCTCATCACAAAGAGTGGGAGTCAACTCTTATCGGTCTTGTTAAGACCTGGGGATTTTGAACTTCCAACGGCATCTTGTTGAAATGTGGTGCGGTCACAGTGGTCGGAATTTTATCCATATATATACATTGATTTTTTTGACAAAAATTTTAAGAACAGGGGAAAGGGTTGCATTCGAATTTTGATTTAAGGGCATGATTTGTTTTTTTTTTTTTTTTTTTTTTTTAATGGATCTAGATAGAAGTTAGCATCTGACAATTATGAGAAATTACAATCTCAAATTTAGCTAAGAACATATAAGCTTTTCAGAAAAAAATAATTTGCCTTGATTCCAATTCACTGTAATTTGCATGCCTATTTTAACTTAGAGATAACTGTAACATACCCCTAGAGTGTAAAACTCTTAAAATAAAACTGTTTAGTCCTATACTATCATTCTCTTTAATATACATAAACTATTTGCCTTTCAAACTAGGCGTTATTTAATCACCAACCCATCTGTTGACTTATCAATAAATAAAATGACTGGTGTCAACAGTAAGAAGAAACGAATTAAGCAATTGTCAACACAACATAACATCTTGAGTCGAATAGGGAGGAAGGCGATGTTCGAAAACATTCTTTTATTGGTTATTTGATAAATAAACGGTATTTAAGTTATACTAGTTCAAGAATTGTTTTGGGGAACTGGAATGTATATTTGTTTGTTTTTCGGCTTTCATTACTTAATTAACTATAATTTTTCACATGTTTCATTTGGTCCTTGAATGTAACTAGAGATTCATACATATAAAGTTAGTTCCTGGTGTGTCAGATGGAGTAAATCCAGAAAAGCGCTTTACACGCAGTTAAATTTGGCTGTGGGTCGCTTTCTGACATAAATTTCATATTCCTTCTTATCGCAAATATTGGGTGGCTAACTTTGAAATGCCGTAACTTTGTAGATAGTAACTAGAGTTACGAATGATATATCATTTGAAAGAGAATTGCATTTTTAAAAATCTTGAACAAGTAAAAGAGATATTCTAAATAGGAAACTTCAACTTATTTCCGTATTTGGAAGCAAATTTAATTTTGGCTATTTTTCTCTAAAATGAAAATATAGCGTCCCTTCAGATATGGCCATATGCAAAATTTCAACACCATCTTAAAAAGTGTTAAAAATGCCACGAAACCGAATAGCTTGTTTATAGGTCTTGGTTTAAAATCAATTTCAAATGTTTACTAATGAGATACATTTTTGCAAAAATTCAGAATAATCTTAAAATTTTATTATACCATAAATAGAACCTCTGAGATACAGTTTTGCAGAATTTTGATTTTTTTTAAATGGCTGTTAATATTTTTCACCTCAGCCATCTATAGAAGTGGAGGCGCTATTTTCATTTAAAAATGTTCCAAAAAAAACCAATTTGCTTCCAAATATGAAAAAAGTTGAAGTTGCTAATTTGGTACATCTCATTTAATTAATCATGATTTTAGACCATTCAATTCTCTTTGAATTAAGGCCTCGTTCATTACTCTTTCTACATTAATAGCAAATTTGTGGCCCGTCAAAGTTTGGTACCGTATATTTTCGAGACTGTGGTAGCTTTGATTTGTTGTGCTACTTTAATGCAGTGTGCAATTCCTTAAAAGGTTTGTAAATCTAAATCTAAAACTTTAGAGAATTATCTCATGTTAGCAGAGCCACAATAAAAATGCATTTTTTTACAAATACATGTACCTCTACTACGCCAAACATTTATGGTTTGTCGTATGGGAAATTTCGGCAGGGATAAATGGTAAATTGAACATAAAAGTTTTAATACTAAAGTTTATTCTGGGATTCGGTTATAAACTGTTTTTGAGAGATCTAAGGAATACCGTTTTAGTTTATATAGGATACGATTAGTTTAAGGCGCATTACATTAGCAAAATTGTTTATGGAATACTTCTTTCCATTCTCACAGAAAATCAAAACAAAGGAATTATTAAACACGGACATGTCTTTTGGTTTTTTTTTCAATTTAGGTGACTATCTCAAATTATTACACAAGAATCAAATGGGTTGGACTTGCAAATCTTAAAAAGGAGAAGTAATTAGCGGTTTTAGGGCTGTTTTGGTTTATTGAAAAAAAAACGGTAGAATATCCAGACAATTTGTTTTTATTCTAAATTTTTAATGGTCGCAGATATGTTTTGTCTACTGAAACTGTTCAAATGCCGAAAAACTATGTCACAAATTCTTAATTTTTATGTGCAATGTTATGATCTGCTCAATTAAATATGAGCTAGGTAACGATATAAAACAGAATTTTCCAAACATTTGGGAATCTGACGCCGGGCAATCATGTTTATCACTCTCCTTATACTAGGTATACAGTCTCCGCCCAGTGCTGCTTTTTTTTCTTTTGGCCAGGTGAGTTTTTGTTATCACTTCAAAAACTACGAAATCACTACGTTCGATGTTCATTTTATCTTCCCCTCTGAAACTAGGCCAAATAGAACAAAACTTTACAGGGAGCAAATGTGGTAGGTCCTTTACATTTTTTCCCATTTTGTATCGATCAAATAAAAAAATTACCGTCATGGGTCGTTCTTGTTTCTTATTTCCTGAAACATAAATATCTCCAATGGAACAATAGTTTACAGGAAGCATCTATGAAAGGTTCTTTCCAAATCCCAATCGAACATTGACTTTGCATCTATTGACAATTACTGGTTTTGCTTGTCGGATACATTAAGAATCTCAGAAACCGCTTGGCCAAATGAATTGATATTTTTCATGAATGATATACGTAAGGTCCCGTTTAAAGTCTTTTCATCCGTCTTGCAAGAATTAAAAATATGGCCGCCATGGACGAATCTTGTTTTTCTATTGAATGAAGCATAAAATATCTTCTCCTTAACGCTTGGCCAGTTGGAACAATACTTGACAAAAGCATCTTTGTAAGTTCCTCATTTCATCTGAATAACTGACAAAAACATGAAATATTCTGTTTCTAATTGGCTGATATATATAATTTTTTCTCCTCTGAAACCGCTTAGCCAAATGGAACTGATTTGAAAGGAATTTACCAATTCAAGGTCTTAGATGAAGATTCCTCATTTCCTCCTGATTCTGCAAAATTTTGGTGGCCATAAATGGTTCTTCATTCTGATGGGCACATATATAAAATATATCTTCACCTCCGAAACTGCTTTGCCAAACGGAACATTATTGAAGATTCCTCATTTCATCCTGATTCTGCAAAATTATGGTAGCCATAAATGGTTCCTCATTTTAATGGGTTGATATAATATATATCTATTCCTCTGAAACTGCTTTGCCAAACGGAACATTTTTTCAACATTCTGAGCCTTTGGTTTTAAAGATGCTACAAAACACGTCATTTGAAAAACAAAAAACATGGACAATAGGGACCCATCTATAATGCCGGGATGAACTCGATTGGTTCTTAAGATTTACACTTTTCGTTCCGTTATCAATTTTAAATCAACTTATGGTTGAAGAATGTAAATAGAGGAGACAAAACATTCAGGGACATAATATTAATTCAAATTTTTAATGTTCAGGCCCCATTCTTAATATTGACCGCCTCGGTGGTGTTATGGTTTGCGTGCTCGCATCGAGTGTGGATGGCGCGAGTTCGATCCCCTGGCGGGTCAAACTAAAGACATTAAAATTGGTATTTGCTGCTAATCCGCTAAGCACGCAGTATTTAGGAGTAAGAGCAAAAACTGGTCGGCACAGATTTGGAATGATGTTAAGGTATCTCCGTCCTGGAGGCACTAGTCCTCTAAGAGGGGCGTCCCTGATTGTGGGGGATGTATAAATTCACAATCCGTCAAGAGGGAGACGTTAAAGACGCCCCATGTTTAGGAAAT
>JARWCS010073491.1:0-15611 GCA_034783895.1 Geukensia demissa | reverse complement strand
TTTTCTGCAAAATCGTCAAAACTGCAGCAACTTTACTCCCATCAACATAAAGATTGAAACAGTATAAAAAAAATTTTTAAACAACGCACAAACAAATTTTTAAATGATGTTAAAGGAGTGTAACGTTTCTTTTTTTGACTAGTATAGTTAGCTTACCAACTGCCTTATAACATCAACAGTGATACATAAGTCCCATAGGAAGGTGAAGCACAAATATTGCTACAAGAAGTGTCTAATTCAATAACAATAATATTCGCATGCCTTTATTACAACTTCAGAAAAAAAAGAGATATGATATGATTGTCAATAAGACAGTCATCCAAAACGTGTAAATCACAAATCTAAAGGTTGTCCTACTGTAAAATGCCCCCAAAAATGTGATTATATTCAAATGTAACATGTATCGGTCTAATTCGTAAATAATATAAAACAAGAAACACCTAAACATAAAAACAACGACATCCACATGCTTTGGACAGGCACATACAGTATGTGGTGGTGTTAAACAACGTTTGTGAGTACTTCGAATATTGCATAAGGTCAGTAGCTTACTTTGGTGTTGACTTTACATCGATTTATACCATTTTTAAATTAAATGTCGTTTAATCTATAAATTTGGATAAAACTAATTGTCTTGCGTGTTGTTTGCAAATATTTCTTGACTGGCTTCGCCTTTTGTAGCATATTTGTTATGCTTTCCGTTAAGTCTTTCCTATGAACAATGCGAAGACCACTAAAAAACGAGGAAAATACTAAGGTGATCCGGAAGGGTAAGTAGTTTCTGCGTCTGTAAAGACACCCACCGCATTGTCCATTTTCCAATCCGGCATTAAACATTTAAGGGTAAAGGGAATGTTTCCTGGGATAATAACCTCCAGGCGGAGAAAGTGAACAGCCCGTTGTTTGCTTACTCCACAACTTCACAGGAAAAGATCCGTCTTCATCTGTGAAACAGATATTCCATATCGATCGATAAGATTGTGGTGTCTCCCGTAAAATTTCCGGAGCGATGACTTCAACTGAGGAACAATATATTTTTGTTATGTCAACGACCCAGCTCTGTCTAGAAAATTGCTGCATAGGACACACCAATGCTAAAGGCCTTTTCTGTTTCTGCTTTCGGGCGGTTGCTCCTTGAAATATGTATATACAAAAATTTTTGTGCTGCTGATAGGCTTTGTTTTGATTTTTGACGGAATTTCAGGAGTACTGTATTTTCTAATGTTTGGATCTCGGTTTTCCTACGGTATCATTTCTAATACTACTGATGAGTGGTTACTCCTTGTACCATACATATAGTATATAAAAATTCACCATATCTATCCAACATTGGTAAACTTATTGATTTGTCTTTATTTCTGACCGAACTAAAATACCGTAGTTTGGATTTTCTTTTTGTTTGCCCGATTTACGTTTACTTAATTAGTCTTGTATGACTGACTAACATTATTCGGCTGATGCTTTGGGTATTTTGTTATTTTTACGTTTGGTTTTGCCTTATTCTGATGTTTTACTGACTTACCCTCTCTAAAGGTTTGTAAGGTGGGTGATGATGCGGGATGCAATGCTGATTATAAACCGTGTTATATGCTATCAGTAGTGCCCATCTCCTGTTCGGGCTGTTGTTCTGTCCACTGCAGTGTAATACGTTAGAATGGAAAAATAAGGCGTCTCCTATTAATTATAATATCCATTATACTGGTATTAGTGTAGCATTTCGATCGCAACAAAATAGGTAAGTTTGACATTGATGCTGACAAAAAGGCTACCCAAACCAAACTCCAAAAGGATAGACAGGCAACTAAGTTTAAACAGTTCTGAAAATGACAGAACAAAATTAAAACAATATAAACTCCTAAATAACACCATTCGAAAAACATTACTTTGACAAGTCGAGTGTAGAATACCCATCTGAGAAATCAAAAGTGCATAGTTCAAAGAGACAAGACAAATTAGAAACAAGCTAAAAGATACAACGAAGGCAAGAAGAACGAAGGCTTGGAATCCACGAACTCCTTTAGAAAACATGAGTGAGGTTAGGTGCTCAAAAATGGTAGACATCACCTAGTGGCTTGCACGCAACACCCGTTGTGGAATCCTTAAACTCTAATCCGGGTTAACGCCAATTCGAGAAGAGGTCAACTTATTGTTGCTAACTGTAACAGGTGCATTACTAGTTGAAATACACTGATACCATATGGGTCGACCAATTCATGATGGCTACCATAGAATTTATGGAAGGACGATTTCAACATTGATTGGGTGTATCCTTGTTGTAGTAATTTATGCGACAACAACAATGTTCTCTTCAGAAAATCCCAATACTTGGAACAGGCATGAGAGTACCGAATCAACTGCGAAATATAAAACCCGTAGGAAGGGGAAGCAGGAATATTGCCACAAAAATATGGGAAGTTTACAATAGGAAAGTCATCCCGTTTGGCGTAAATCTTAGAAACAAGTTTTCCCTCTTGGTCAAATTCGAGGACTACATCTAGGTATGAAGCAGATTTTGTCGATATAGCGAAAAGTAAAATTAAACGATCTGGCCAATTTCCTTTTTTTGTTATTTCACCGGAGTCCCTGAATAAATTCTGCTTCATACGAGTACAAAAACCAGTTGGCTAGAATGTGTGCACAATTTGTGCCCATTGGAATGCCAACAGTCTGTTGAAAAACTAACCCACCAAATTCTACAAAAATATTGTCTTCACTGTATTTATTAGAACAAACGGTGTGCACTTTTACAAAGTAAGACATTTTTAAACTAAAACCAAATATTTATAACTTGGATTTCCATTTCGTTCAACATAACACTGATATATAATAAATAATCAAGATCCGACTCGTCTTCGTTGGTGTCAATAACAAAGACAGAACCGACCTGTTGTTTACGAGGATCTCCTCATTAGAATGTGTAATAAGTGTATATGTTGGATTACCAAAATTGTTATTATATAATAATTAATAAGAAACTTAGGGGTCTTCATCAGAAATATTCTTATCATAAATTACGGTAAATATTTCTCCGTTTTCCTACTTAATATGTTTCAATTGTCGTCACCGTCTGTGACTTATCATCCAGCACAACAAGCCTGTTGGAGCAAGAGTCGATAATTCATTCAATTTATTTTAAGGGCTTCGTGTGCCTAAATTAATTTTTGAAGTGGGAAGGGGGTGTTTAGTGTTATCAGTTCTAGTGATTGTCTTCGTTTTCCTCCTTATTATGTTATAACCTTATCTGCCCTTTAACTTGTTGTATTTGATACGCACTTGCGTACGTATCATCGGAATCTCCATATTAAATAACAAGTCGTATAGTGTTCTTGATTACATACCTGGGTTAAGTACACAGTATTTCTTTGGAAATCTTTTCATGATCTGGTCGACTCGTGATGGATCTGTTACAGCAAGTTGTCCGTGAGTTAACACGTGATCAAGTCTCCCACATTTGTGTGAACTTTCTATTATCTATATTAAAAAGGCAATATAGTAAACCAAACGACAGAAATGGTTAAAAACTATGTTATGTTAAAGTACTCTGGGCCGGTGAATGCCATGAGGGTATTCATTAGCCTAGTTTTCAGACTTATCTGACATGAAATTTATCCAAAAATGTGTTACAGAAATGCTGCATTTGTTTAAATTACACGGAATGTCTTCGAATCGAATTACACCGAGTAATTGTCCCTGTCGCTGGATCTACCTATTTCGATTTGTTTGGATATGAGTATTTCTTTCACAATGTCTGGATCTCGGGCTTTCAATGTTTAGTTTTTAAAGCTACTGACGAAACGTACATATAGCATATCAAAATTCATCATATTTATTCAACATTGGTACACTTGTATTTTTAAGCTATATCTAGATTTCTATGAAAAAAACATGACATTCTGAACCAAAAGCTTAAACATAATCCTTGAATTGAATAATTAAATATCAAATTTTACTATGTTTATTAACATTTGCGAATTTTTAAAGAGAAGATTCAGTTGGATGCCTATCATAAGCTTAATAATAGCAATACAATAATGAATTTTACTCTAAAAGACTACAATTTTAATGTTTTTCTTAAAACTCAAAATAACTGCCAGTATTGACCTGCAGGCAGCCGTTGGATTGGTCACACTTATCTAAAGCAATGAAAACTGTCATCATATCAGGCTGTAAGAACTCGTTCATGTACCAGTATCTAAAGAAAAGGATAAAGAAAAACTGTAATATGAACTAATTCGTCATGTTCATGTATCAGTAAGAGCAAATATGTAGAGATCAATTTTAATTACTTAAAAAAAAATAAAAGACAAATACTAACAACATGCCACTCACGATGATATTTACCTTCCCGTTACGGCATGTACATAAATAAATTTTTCTTAGCTGGAAAAGAAAAAAAAGGATATTTGGGGATAAAAATCTTCTTTTATTCAAAGGTTACCGTATATAATTCTGGAAAAAAGTTACTAAAATTTACAGACTGGATTAAGAGGAAAAGATGTACACAATGTATGCTTATGGTATAATATCTTTTAAAAACAACCAAGTCTAATGATGCCTACAAAAATCTACAAATCAACATGATCGTAGGGTGTTATCTTCATCACATCACAGATGACAATCTTGTAAATTATGAAAAAAATCCTCCCAGTAGTGTCATCCGACTGTCATTTTTCGATGGCTGTCTCATGGACAATCATGCCACATCTCCTATTTTTATATCAATTTAACTGTTCTGTAAAGGAACCAAGGACGGACAACAATGTCTTAACATAATGACAAAACTGTAAAAATCGAATGATCAAAATGGTTGTGAAGTATCAGCATTTATTCTGCTTAGTATAAACAAAATCTGCCTGAAAGTTCAAAAGGTGTTGTGTCCAAAATGATAAAATGTGCACAATGTTATGGAAAAAACGAAGTCCATAACTCTTAAAAAAATTACTGTAACGAGATTGAGGTAGAGTATAATATTTGTATCACAGGTAGCGAAATACAAAAATATGGAAAATTTAGTTATGCTATATGTACATTTCAAGAATCATGCAAAATATTACCAAATGGTGCCAACCAGTTTCAAAGGAATTGTGTTCACAAGGTATGCATGTG
Organism: Geukensia demissa; assembly: GCA_034783895.1. Taxonomy (NCBI): domain Eukaryota; kingdom Metazoa; phylum Mollusca; class Bivalvia; order Mytilida; family Mytilidae; genus Geukensia; species Geukensia demissa. The sequence goes on along the minus strand of JARWCS010073491.1, from coordinate 10,505 downwards.
GAATATTGTCTTATTTTATTTTCGGGCTAACACAGCTTGCCTTATGGTACGAAAATGTGTCCATTATTGAAAGCCTTAAGACAACATGTTTGTAATAAATACGTTTTGGATGACTGTCAACATCTCAGACAATCATACCACATCTCCCTTTTATATATTAAGATGAAGTCCAATAAGTCACACAAAAACAGTCGACAACTCAAAATAGTGGCAGAGTTTATTCATATTCATATCCAAATTCACGTTCATGTAAAATATGAACAAAATATGACCAGTACATTGAGGAGGGTGTGGCTGATGAGAAGTTACTTGTTTAAACACAGCATAAGGAAATTCCCCATGGTTATACAACATTTGTAAACATGTATTTTGCTCAAACAGAAGTTTAACAGACGGACGTAGACCATTAGTAAGTCTCTCCGTCGCGATGTTGAGGGCATAATACAACTGACTGCACCTGGCTATAAAAATCAATTCATGTTTAAGTATCTACAGGAAACAAAATTCACTACCAACAATACTATACTTGTCTTAGGTGTAAGATAAACGAAAGTTGTAAGGAATGAAACTGTTAACTAACCCGTAATCTTGATGCCACAGGTGGGCTCCTCCACTGAATGCTTCCTTAGTTACAATTTTTCCGTGGTAATGGTAGACCTCGTCTCCAAGCAACTATCAAAGAATAGAGAAACAATGTTCACGGTGAGTTGTGGATTATTATCGTTTTGTGTCAAATTTTTCTGGTAAATTTAGATAGTTAACTATACTGAAATATGGAAATATGGTTTAAAGTGATTTCTTTGGCAATGTTCGGATCTTGGACTTCCTATGTTTCGGTTCTAATGCTACTGATGACAGGTTACATCTTGAAATGTACATATAGCATACCGAAAATCTCATATTTATTCAACATTGGTAATTCTGTATTTCGTATTAAACTTCGCGAAGGCGTTATTTTTTAAAAATATTTTAGACAAGAAGTAAGCGTTATTGAACTTAATTTTTAATACATTATCCTTTTCTAGAAAAATTATTCATAAATTATTTAACCGGAAAAAATTGTTCTGATTTTCTTTCTGAACTATGTTTTTATCGTGTTTTGTCCTTTGGGCGGAGAAGGATCTGTGGTTGAAATTTGTCAAAATTAAAAATGTGCAAAAATTACATCAGGGCATCCAAAGGGTTTTGGGTTTTTTTTTTTACATCATTACCTTTTCACATGTCCCGGCTACCTTTTCGGACCTACTAACCATGCCTGTGATGTCATTTCCGGGATATCCCCACATTGTAAGTTTCGCTTCACGGCCTTGACCATCAGAAACCTACAATATTGAACTACAGTGGTGTTGTATCAAGGGAACAGATCAGGGCATCAATTTCATTGATAAATGTTCATTAGAAAGGTGATGTTGACAACAGTGACCTACAATTATGTCAACATTTAAGGGATGCAACAACTTATTTGTCTGAAACCTTAAACATGATCCTCTTTTGAAACTTCATTTTTTAAAATTACTATGGTTCTTTACTCTGGTGCTAATTTCTGGCTCAATAATTGTTTACATGTACAAGTTATGATATCAAACTTTGTTTCTTGAACTTAAACAAGGTTCGATGTCATCCATCCAAAAGTTTCAGTCGATATGCACTAAAGAAAAAAAATTATGTCAAGGCCGATTTGGCCCCGATTCGAATTTACTAGTAAATAAAGCTTTAAAATATTTTTCTTAAAAAAGGTAGGTCAAATTTCAATCATATAATATAAAAATAGGAGATGTGGCATGATGTTGACCGGTTACATCTTGAAATGTACATATAGCATACCGAAAATATCATATTTATTCAACATTGGTAATTCTGTATTTCGTACACAATCAAAATTCTACCTTTCCTTTTACCATATTTGCATATGGTCCTCAAACCTGAATATGTTTTTTACTTTCAAAACACTACAAGAATTGCCTCGATTTCATATTTGATATCTATGAAAACCATATATTTTCAACTACGAAATCAAAAACTCTACAAATGTTGGAGTAACGTAATGTGTTTAAAACTAGGAATACTTGAAGAAGGCTTCTTCAATTGGTAAAACTTTTTATTTTTGGTTTTCTTTCTTCGGACAAATAAACTGTTAGGAAACAGCAGTATTTGTATTACCCAAGTGAATTTTCAACACAAAATTACCATACCTTAAAAACCTTGTGATCCGACGATCCTTATATTCAAAAGGGTATGAAATATATGCCAGAAAGATATAAAAACCATTCTTGTCAAATATATTTTTTTTATCTATACTGGAATAAAACAGTACATTTATAAAAGGTAAAATACTGTTACTTTAGTAACAATTTTTCCCACTTTCAACATCTTCTAGAAAGATTAACAATGGTGCACAGTACGGACCCAAACAAACGTATTTGTGAACTTTGCGTTTTAATCAAACATTTGATCTTATTTGATTTTTCGGTCGCTACAATTTGAAAAATCTTTATTTTTGAAAGGTTTATTGAGTTCTTAGCCAAAGGCATGGAGAATATATACAGTGAAGTCCAAAACGAACTTTTGTTAGGAAATTTCTTTGTACATCGTTGTGTCGGGTTACACATGCAACGTCTTTTTTTATCAATAATAAGATATTGTGATAATCATCTGACGTGGTAATATAGCAAACCTGACCATTAGAAATTCTTCCGACCAGTTGTAAAAGATTTCATATAGCAACGCTTATTTTAAAATAGGGAGGCTGCTGCACTACAACTGTAGATTCTCGTAAGATCAATTTTAAGGCAGTGAAGACAATTGCTAACATAAAAATAAAAGTACATGTAATTCGCATATATTGCACAAAAATTAATTGTATGTTCCACATTAGCCCAGAAACTGGCATCTAGTTAAAAGATTTTCATTAAGGTTTATAATCCAAGTTGAAATATATTTCGTTGTCACGACATTGTAAAATAGAAATAAAAAATATAAATTATTTGCCGTTGAAATAAGAGTTCTTATCTCACCTGAACCTTGTTTTTGTTCATCACTTCTGTCGTTTTGGGGTCTTCGAAAACTTTGAGGATTTTACCCACATCTTCTTGATCAAGTAAGTTTCTACAAAACAAAAGACGTAATCAACAATCGGGAAATTTCAATATCGATTATCTGCAATAATCGAAAAGGGATAGTTCTCCACTATATTTTGAGTTTTTTGCGATGATGTCTTTTAACATATTTTTTATTCATTTTCTTTAATATTGTATTTGCTTTGTCCATATGGATGTATTTTTGCAAATACAAAAAAAATAATTGGTAAAATATCAAAAACTATTTATAATGTAAAATTAAAATCACGGTTAAACAAGAAAAGTTTAATATCAAACACGTAACCGTTAGTGTATTTTAAGTCTCTTATCATAAGTTATACGCAAAATCAAATCCTGATATTATGATTTATTTGGTCGACTCGTTTGTTTTAAGGTGGGGCGATCGAAAATGTCCATGTTCAACAGATTAAAGTTTTTGGTTCAACCTTAGTCTTCTAGATCTTACCTCACAACGATGTACCCATATTGCTTAAAGTCTTTTATAACTTCCGGTGTGACATCGAATCCCTCATCATTACAGCAGTAAACTATCAAATTCAATATAAAAAATCATATGAATAATTTATTTAAATTTAATTCAGTGATCAAACTGCCATGAGAAAGATTTGTGTTATTTACGTGTATTCGAAATGACTCTTACAATGTTCCAAAACGTAAAAAATATGTTTTTCCCTAATTTGTTGTTCTTATTTTATTATGTAACATAACCATAATGATTAAATGGCAATTATATTGATTTTATTTGATTTGATTTGAATATAAATATAATATTAAATATAAATGTGTCATTTGAAGCACTGATTAAGAAAACTGTTTAAATAAAACAGCAAAAATCGAGTTCAAAACTGAAAGTTATAGTCACTGACATGACTTATTCAAAAATAGACTGCCTAGTGTTGCGCCCCTGGCTTACTACGCTATGCTTTGTTGCGCTCAAGAATAGAGACAGGCCCGTCAGTCTAATTCAGAAATTCAACTTCCTTATACTCGTATAATGCATTGCGCAATCAGTCAGCGTCCTCCTAAATGACGTTTTGATCAATGAAATTAAGCCAAAACAATGACGTTCCCAGAATTCCGTTGCATTTCTGAAACAGTCCATTAAGTGGCTGTATATGTATCCGTTTGGATTGACTGAGATTTCAAATACCAATTTAAAGCAAAACACAAACAACGAACCAGCATTCAGCTCGCCTTCACCTGACATGTTGTCCCTGAAATATAGAATGTGTTAATTTAATGTACAACATTTATGGTTATTTGACACGTACCCGCGTTTTGCCTAAAGAACATCAAAGTGTGTTCCCTGCGCCGGACAGGGGATGCTTTCATTTGCCAGAGCACCCAATTCTACTCCTGTTGTTAAAGCCCAAGCTTCAGAATTTTTGTAACTTACTAAAATTTTGATAAATGCTGACCGTTCTTGGTATTTTTGGTTTTCAAATACATGTCTAAATTGATTCCCTTTTTCTATATACAAGTTTTGTAGACTGAGAGAGCTTTTCCGTAAAAAGTTTATAATATTGCTCAGTGGCAGATATTTGTTAAAAAAGGAGGTTTAACACCATAAAAATGGTTTAATATAATGTTAAGCTTTTTTATAGCTGAAATTCAGCAAAAGTGTATAAACTTTGTAAGATATATAACTTAACAAGATAAAAAAATGTCAATACACCCGATGGTTTAATTTTCATTTTGATGAAGGACAAAACGTTATAGCGCTTAGACGATGAAGAAATCCAAAGAAATCTTATTTTGGTTGTGTGTGTCCTTCATGTCCAGTTTTGGATTAAAAAACGAAAGTTTGGTTAATTGTGTGAAAACAGGCTTTAAAAGCAAAGTTCAGGAAGATTATTAAAATGGTCAGGTTCAGCAAAATTTATGAAAATTTAAAAAAAAGTATTTGAAATATACTACCTATTAAAAAAGTTTGGTTCTTTTTTTATAACTTTGAGAAAAATGACTCTACTAGTGAACCAAAATTTAAAGCACTACCAGGTTGATTAATAGTTTCCTATCTACACAAGGTTTTTTTTATCATTAGTTTTTTTTATTTAAAGATTTTAATTTTTATATGGTAATCAAAAATAACTTATAACTACAGAAGCTATTTCAATATTTGTAAAGATTCTCTAGAAATTACTGTTTTTAAATCCAATAATTTCTTCCATATTTTTAATTTCTTCAAATGTTTTGGTGTATGATATTTATAGATTTTCCTACCCTGTATGATATTTATAGATTGTCCTACCCCTACCCATCTATGAAAATATTTCCAAATATAAGGTTAAAAATAAGTTCCATTATTTAACGAATTTTATATTATTTTCATTATGGACAAAATCTGTGTATGGTCTGATAAACAGTCGAAGGGTAAATTTCATGGGTAAATTTCATGAATTTCTGAAAATGATCAAGACCTTTTCGTTCCATCTAGCCTTTTGGTTTAAGAGAAGATCAACTATGAAAAGTTAAACGAAAAATCAACTGTCACCAAGAAATAAAATTTTAACATCTGTAATTTGGTCTGTGGTCATATCTGCTAGAAAAATGATATTTTACAAAGTATTATTAAATACTTTAACACGTACAGACAGAATCCGAGGCTCCCAGGTTCCTGGGGCGCTCACCGGACGGCAACTCTGCATTATTCCTCAACATAAATATTGTTGTTTTCCTGAATGAAATGTATCATAAAGGTTTGCTAGAGGACTATTTAAAGGGGCATTCCCATCTAATTTTGGTGCTAATATTTGCTCAGCAGTTGCAGTCATAAAGATTCATAGGTGAAATTCCCAAAACTAAGTTCAACTGTATCGACCATGTTCCTGAGTCAGTAAGGTTGCCTTAAAAAATTTGGATGAGGACGATCTGGGGACCATTGGTTCCAAATGAATGTCTCCGTCGTTTCAAGGAAGAATAAGTTTAGAATAAAATTTTTTTATATATAGGGTCAATTGTTAAACTAAATTCGGTTGCGGTGGCCATCTTGTTTGGTTGGTAGGTATTCTGGATATAAAAATTCTGAGAGGGGAACACCTGAGGACTATTCTACTAATGTTTGGCTCCAATTGGTTCAACAGTTTCAGAGGAGATATTTTATAATAATTTATTGATATTTTTTCTACATGTATGTTTAGTCATGGTTGCCAACTTGGTTGACTGAAGGAATTGTGAGTAGACTCTAGGGCATCGAATGACCCTAACAAAATACGTATTGGTTCCTATCTAGAGATTATGAACAAATGTGGACTGCCATTTGAAGTGAATAGTTCACACGATCCTTTGAGCTAACAATTAGTGGCGCTCTTGATTCCCTTATCTTTAACTAGTGTAAGAAAGCTGGTGTCTTTTTTCATAAAGCAGTCATGATCATTAAAACTGACAAAAAATGCTCTTAGGTTTTTGTTAGAGTTGTTATAATTTACATATTTCTATGTCGTCATTTTGATTTCGCTGATTTCAAGTTTATTATGTTTTTTAAAGGCTGTTAATATCATACATGTTTTATTAAAATCTATTAATTTTGTCACTTCAAAACTAAGTAAAATTTTGAATTGACTAAATTCATAAATTTTGATTAAACATTTATGAGCGCTTGGCTTATAACTGTTGTGAATTTCTCAGGAGGATGTGACTAAATTAATTGATTTTGATGAAACAGATTTGTACGCATGGCCAAACAATTTTTTAGAACATCAGAACCGTGCCTAGTGTCTGACCTTATAGGAATTTATAAAAGATATTGTTATAAATTGTGTTTTATTTGTCGAATTGTTCCGTCTTATACATTTTACAATAAAAAAATCTGCAACGAATTTCCTATTTATATTTTTAACACTGACTGCGTGTAGTAAAACCACTCAGCTAGATAGGCAGACAACATTTTCCTTTGAATAAGTTAATGTGAAAATAAGACTCAAAGGTATGTTACTATCAACAATTCAGTGTGAAGAAATATAACAATTATACCTGCAGAGTGTATCAAAAAATTAAATCAATAACATAGGCATACGCTATTTTTAAGTATATATTTTAAGACGTTTATATGGAGAGCCATAATGGACAAAAAACCCGGGGAATTTAACCATTGGTTACCATTAAGTCATTGTTTGGGCAAGTTTTGAGGAAATATTCTGGACGATTTGACCAAGCATTAAAAGTTTAAAAAGCTCAATCCTTAGGTAAATGTAGATTAAACTTTTAATGTGGACGACGACTTATCATGTTTCGACATCCTTGAGGTTTAGTTCCTGGTGGGACAAAAGATTTTTTTCCAATAAAAATAGTAATCTTTAATACGCATGAAGAACACTCTAAAGTAAAAGATGGAACAGCCATTTGGATCGGAGATCACGAATTAGAAAGTTACACAATAATGTGGGAAATTATATGGGTTTGACGAAATTAGTAACCTATACCACCCGTTTTAGTCCAACCATATAAGAATCTATTCATTTGCATTTACACCCAAACACGCAAGTCCCTTTCAGCAGGTGACTTTATCTACAAAGGAAAACCCTTTTCAATGTAAAATTAGATATGGCATTATTGTCCATGAGACATCCATCCAACAAATAACAGCCGGCGAAACTAAACTTCTACGGGTCTAATTACGGTCTTCAATAATGAATCGGAGATCATACCATAACGGAAACTACACAAAATAAGAAACACGACAATCGATCTAATCTATTGAAAAATGGTGGGTGAACAAATACCAATAAATGACTATTTAAACGACGACAACCACTGGAAGAAAGGTCCCCGGCTTGTGACAGACACCTTAAGTATCTGGCGGGGTTAAACCAGTTTGTGAGGCATGATGAGAAACATTCTACTCAAATACGTTATTAGTAGAAAATTTTTAACATTGATATTTGAAAATGCATTGAATTTATATTAAGACACACTTTTAATGACAAGATACTGTACATCAGACAAGACAAGGAAAACGGAAACGGTTTTGGCTTTGAGGCGAATATTGGTTTCAGAATTACTTCCGAGAGTTGTTTCGCTTGCTTTCTGTTGGTTGCACTTATTTCATGTTGCTATCTTTTTTGTTAACATATTGGATTCATAGATATCCAAATAATGATGATACTTTGATCCTATATATGGCTCACAAGGTCTCAATAGTGATTGTTAACGAACTTTTGAAATAGTGGCAGACTTTGGCGAAGACGGCGAGTAGATTACACCATGGCCGGTCAGCCACAGGTGGACACTGCGTGACATGTCATCTGCTTACTAATGTTACAACAACAGAACTCACGTGCTGGTTCAGGAAGATAATTTTTATTCAGATGGCGGTCAAGTGTTATCCTCACGTGATAAAGACCCGTTTGTTGTCCTGCTCGTCTTACATCCAGGAGTTGACAGTAAACAATGCAAAACAAGTAACACTTAGACAAAAGAAGAAATCCACTGGATTATAGGTTTTTGGCATTGGACACGCACATAAAGTTTATGTGGCGGTGTTAAACTTGTTTGAGAGTACTCGATCAACATAGTACGCACGAAATAACAACTAAAACAAGAGACAATAAGATTACCGACCTCGAAAAAGTGCTTGCTGTTTCTGACAGCTAGTTCAAAATCCAATACAGTTGATAACAAATCTGGTTCTCTCAAGCTACGACATCAATTAAAATACGTCCGGTTGGATTTTGTTTAAAAATATCATTAACAGCCCAAGAAAACAAGGTGTTTTGCAAGTGCCATAATTATTTAAAAATAAGTATCGACAGCATATTTGACAAAAATATTCCCAAAATAATTATTGAAATTAGTTTTGGTGTAAATTATTGTAAATTATTGAGCAGAGAGTATATGTTGATTCCAAAGAAGACAATGATTAAAGATCCTAAAATAGTATTTTAAAGATAACCTTTATGTTTAAGTTAATTCGTGTAACTGACAAGTCTCAACGACATTGCCATAAAAGTTTGTGTGTGATATACCGTATTTTATCAATTTTCTGCTGGTGCAACCAAACTTTAAAATTTGATCTTTATATTAATGGTAGACTTTCTACTGGTGCAACCAGACTTTAAAATTATATCTTTATTTTCGCCGTCAGTCACTTAGAACGGATGGCTTTGGGGATGGATGCAATAAAATTACTTTTAACAATCCGCATCATCTTGCATGTCTCAAGTCACGCCTACGGGGAGTCATCTAGAAAATAGAGTACAGCGGTGTCGCTGATGTTTTGAAAACATCCCCTAAGAGACAAATTCCAGCGGCTCTCTGTATATATTTCTCTTAAAAGACCACATCTCGTGAAAAGTTAATAGATTGATTTGGACTGTTATTTTTACAGCTCGTGACAAGGAGTCCACTGTTGTTGACGTCAAGTGGAGACCTCTTAATTGATCGTTAAATTTCGGCAGCCCCTTTAAAATTAGGTGTGGTTTTCTTAACATTTACTACATACATTTTTTGTATATGCTTTAGTTTCTACAAGAAAGAAAATTAATACAAAACTACCACATACCTTTGGATGGGATCCGCTTTTGATAGGGTAATATCAAGTACAGATTACATATCCTGTTATCGCTATCAACCAACTGAAATGTATCATTATTGACATTTCATGTTACATGTTATTTTTTAATAATTGGCTATTTTAAGGAACTTCACAATTCTTCTAAACTTGAATACGTATTTCCGCATGGTGGCTCTGCCAGTTTGTCCCTCTGAACGCTAATTGCAGCTTTATCATGGTGATATTATTTATTAGTGGAAGAATCTCGAAGACGTGAGAGCATCACTGTTTATGAATACTTTTTTAATGTACAAAGCCTAATCATTTCTGGATTAATCTTTATTAGGTAGGCTAGGGACCAAGCATTAGAAATCCAAATTGGAATTTCATAACAATGCCAAAATCATTTCACACACGCCAAAATGAACAAAATTTAGTATACTTACTTTCAGACCGTGTTTGAGACGGACTTAATTTCCAAAGATTATAAGGAAGAAGAAGGAAAATAGACCTCTGTCTTCCTAATACATACTCCATACAGGAAACAATTAAGTACGTATACACCTCTAGCACGGGCAAGTCCGTTTTTCCTTGGAATTTGTAACCATCAGCATAATAAATTTCCCTCAGATAATATATCGACTATAAGAATAAGAATAAGATTTTTTTTTATTTCCAATCAGGGGCCCACAGGGGGCAAAGAGTATATAACCTATACAAGAACAAGAATCATGATCGATAGAAATACATCACTTTATTACATTAATGTAAAGTTTCATTTAACAATTAAACTTTTCTTTGTTTATATTATTTTTTGTGTTTCTATATTTTAAAATTAAGCATTAAGGTTAAAGGTCCCCTTTTCAGTTCAATGCTAAACATATGGAAATTTTATGAAAAATCCACAGCCTCTCCTA